>JACBKR010003023.1:0-31456 GCA_014218235.1 Colocasia esculenta
TAGTCTTTTTGTGGAGCTATTTTGATAGGGACCTACAGTTAAAGTCCTCCATCTAACAAAGACTTATAATTAATTTTTTTCTTTTTTATTGTTATAATATAAAGGGAGTAGATTTTATAAAAATCTCTTTAGGAATGTATAATATTAAGAAAATTAGTCATTTTTATAAGGACGACTTATTTTTGTTAAAAATAAGTCAATCTTTGGTCAACTTTAAGAGAATGATTCATTCTCTTAAAATTTATTCATTTTTAATGAGATTTTAATAAAATTAATTTTTATTATAATAATGGAAATAATTATATTTTTTATTTTTTAAAACTTTTGGTGAAAAAAATCACGTAAAAAATTGGTAAGAAAAGTCTCAATCCCAAAAGAGGTCCTCGCTTACGGAGACTAGTACAAAATGAGATATCTCCGATAGTTAAAATCATCGACGCTTCTAGAATGGCCGGCTGTTTAGCATCGCCAAACGTTTTGACGACGGTTCGGCTGTCGGCTACAATACTACTGCCAACTCTTTCTGACGTGACGACCCTTGGTTGTAAGTAAACCATTAGCCATTTTGTTTTTTTTTATTTCACTTCGGTGGTTGGAAAATGGCTCGCCATCATATTAAGTCTTCTTTTAACTTGCTAATGACATAATATAATTCCCGATAGTTGTAAAATTGTCGGCCATTCTTAATATATCGACATTTATCACCTACAAGATATACATTCACATGTTTTACTAATCTTTATAATATACACATCCACAAGTTCCATTTCCTATAACATGCACATTCTCATATTCGAAATTAATAGTTTGACGATTAATGATTAATCAAATTAATCTTTATGAAACTTAAATTACTATTGAAATATATCATGTTTACTTAGAGTTAATTAATATCATTAATTAATTTAATAATAAAAAATAATGGAAAACATTTTATTATTTTTAACGGTTCAAAATAAATTATCTTCTTAGAAAATTAATTTGAGATAATTTAAATTTTTAAAATTTTATGACATGTGTAAAAATTTATTAAAAATAATAATCTTATTTTTTTAAAATCATTGATCTCAAAAAACTTAAAATTTTAATCAAATAATATAAATTAAAAATATGTACAAATTTATATTATTTAAGATCCTTAGACACCACTAAATAGCTAGATTTCTTCCTTCCTCTCTCTCTCTCTCTCTCTCTCTCTCTCTCTCCCTCTTGTGTGCTTTCTCTCCCCCCCCCCCCCCCCCCACTCTTTCTCACTTTGTCCTCTCATGGCTCTCTCTCTCTCCCCCCTACATGGCATGAAAAAAGAAAAAAAATAAAACTTAGGTGGTTGTTTTAATTAAAGGGTGTTCAAATTTCGGTTCAAACCGAAGAATTTAACCGAACTGAATTGAAATTCGGTTCAATTCGATTTTACAAATAGTAGAACTGAACCGTGTAAATTGAATAAATTAATTTTAATATAATTATAGTAATATTTATATAATATATATTTTAAGCATTAAAATATAATTAGATGATTAAATTTACATATTAATATACATATTTTTGAAATTTATTTTTATTTTAATATATGATTATTAATAAATTTAATTATATTTAATTAAATATGAAAATTCTATTTAAATCGAACTGAACCTAAATAACTCCGGTTCGATTTGATTCGGATTGACAAAAAATGAGATAATCCGGACCGAAACGAACCATTAAACATCCTTAGTTGTTTTTACCATGATTAAAATTTTGTAACTAAATTTATTTTAATAAGTTTTCACTTTGTTTATCATGTTGGCGATGTCTGAAAGCCCTAATCTGTTCTTAACGCTGCTTGCCAGTAGGGAAAGGTTTTGCTTCCCCTTGGTCTTCACCTTTTTTGCTAGCAAACATCAGGTGTAAGAACGAAACGAAGTGGAAACCTGATCAGGAACTCTAAACCCAGAGAACTGGCACTGACGCATGCAGAAAACTAGATCAAGTAAAGCAGGAGACGTGATCAAGTGTGGTGGTAAATAAAAGGGAAAAGAAGAGAAAAAATGGGGAATAACCAGCTTTTCCAACAGATCCACCTTCTTGAAATCGTAGAAAGGAGGAGAATAAGCAGTGTTGGTAGGGGGAATCCATAAATTGCTGCCGTCACCCAATGCAAGAGGATCATCGCCACCGATTGGAAGGGGGATGGCCGCCGCCGCGGATCACCGATCGAAAGGAGATGGCCACCGCGAAGCACACGAGGAGCTAGCTAGGATATATGGGGTGGGACTGGCGGACACTGCGTGATGTCAATGCAAATGGGAACTTTTGCCTGGCTTCTTCGGGTTCTTTGCGCTACAGAATCAAAAACCTGATATTAACAATTTTAGATCACGAGGTCAACCCCGAAGTTAGAGGAAAGAGCCGTTCAGAGTCAAAATATGTGATCAAAATTCAGTTTGATTTTTGGATCTGGGTCGATCTGATTTTCATCCCAAGTATGGATGGATGTCGTCCCTTACTCTTGTAGCCATATATATATAATGGGTTGATATTGTTGGTTCTCTTCCCAAAAAATGTTGATGCGTATCAGAGGTTGAGATGGCAGCCAACTTAGGGGAATCTGGCATACCAACTTAGGGGAATCAGAATTGTTGTTCTCTTCCCAAAAAACGTACATGCATGTACGTGGATTTTTAATTTTTTTTTTTGATAAAATAAGTTGCAAGGTGGGAAGGGAGAAACGAGGGTGAGAGCTAGTGTGAGTTCGAACCTGCATTTCCCCCGCTCCCATTTCGACAAGGGAGGGAGGCACAAACAAACTACTGACATATGGGCTATACGTGGGAATGTTGACTTAGAGTGTGTTATTAAACCATTTTCAATGAGAATCTCATAACAGTACACAAGTTGTTATATCATGTTTGGTGTCGAGATAGATCACAATAGAATGAGAATATTTTTAATATTTTTAATTTATTCTCAATTTTTTAATACCAATTAAACGGCGCCTGTTTATTAATTTGTTAGCTGCTATAGGAGGGAAAACTCAATTTTAGATGGCCACCCGTGCGATGCACGGCTGACATCAAAATTGAAGTAAAATAATTTTTTATTTATTTAAAATACATGGGTATAGAAGAGAAGTTTGTTTCTATGGTAATTAATAATGAAGGACCAATGACATATGAAACATCAATAACCCGAAAGCCATCCCTGTTTAGGCACCCCAATACGTGTTTTTTTTTTCGCTCCCTAAAGTCTTATTTTCATAACGGAGCATATAACACAAACAATATTTGAATTACATATATAGAAAGTGAGAGTCTAAACTAAACCTCTAATGATGTTTGTGTTTTTTTTTTTTTTTTGTAAGACTGATCAAATCGTAGCTCACATACATATTTCTCTACAAGATAAAATAGCTAGGTACGTAGGAGACAGTTTTGACGGTGCAAGAACGAAACAAATAACTTAAAGAGTAGATGTAGGGGTGTCAATTGGACCGGGTCGGTCCGGAGAACCGCAAGTCCGGCCCGGTTTTAACCGGGTTTGGGCCGGGAAAATAAGTCCGTTAAAGTTTTTTGGTCCGGCCCGGAAAAAAATAAAGCCGGGCTTGGGCTTTGTGAGGCCCGGCCCGGTCGGCCCGCCGCCCGAAAAAACATAAATATATTTTATTAAGTATGAATTTTATATTTAGAAAGAGAATTATATATATATTTTCTACAATAAATCTACTCAAAAACATAATCTTTTACAAGTTAATGTTAATATCGATATAAGTAAAATATATATTATTTTATAAATATATTATAGTAGATATATTAAAATTATATATTATATAAATAAAAATAATATTTTTTTCCGGACTTTCAAGCCGGGTCGGGCTTTCCGGGCTTTTTCTGAGTTGGGCCGGGGCCACTCAACCCGGGCCGGCTTTTAAAAATCCGGGCCCGGCCCATTGACACTCCTAAGTAGCTGGCTAGGTGGTATACATCAATCAGACCGAAACACGTGCCCATTTAACATTTGTCGGCACTTGCTCGATTGTCTGGAGATGCTCCAAATTATTGGCGCTTTTGTTGAGGGAAGTCGCCAGAGTTACTGCATGGAGTGGTGAAGATAGAGGTTCGTACAAGTACGTCCGCTTGCCACCATAGGGAATGGATAGACTTGCGCAAAAGTATTAACAGTAAACTTGTGACGAGGCAGTCGGACGGCGTCGCGGGCTGGTAAAGGCCAACAATGTCGACTGCATGACTTGACAACCTGCGTCCCACAACAAATGGCGAGTTCTTCTTTTCCTTTTGGAAGATTATCGACAGTTTTTATTTTTTAGATATTTATTTTTCAGTCTTTAACTTACATATTTATAATTATAGGGATAAAACATATAATTACCTAATTTTTAAAGTACTTATATAATTTTTAAATACTTACATTTTTTTAACTATATATATTTTTTATATCTACCCATTTATTAATAGAATATGAATAAAAAGAAATGACCGAAGTCAAGTACAATCAAGTGGCAAATCAAATGAAATAACATAAAAATCTACTTAAAACTATGTAGACAACTTATCCCAGAAAAAAATACGGTGGAGAATAATGAAGACGAAGACCCAATCATCCTGCACAACACTCCACTTCATCATCATCTGTATCATTGTTAATTAGACGAGTCTAGTACTAATATAGCACCAGACATAAAAATATTCTCAACCCTAGTCCGATTTGCAATGGAAGTCAAAATCTTTTGCTTTGCCTCAATATCTTCTTGCATCCCTAGAGTTGTGAATGTGGCATTTGCTGGAGACTGGTGCACCGAACTGGGAGACGGAACTCGTGGTATCAGTAAACAGATTCTGACACCACATTTTTGGGCAGACGAGTTTTAAATTTTCAACGATTGTCATATGATGAGCTAGTTGATTTCATAACTCCCTTATCAGTAGAAGACAATGAACTATTGGCATCTTCCAGTAACCCAATAGGTGTCCGTTGCAGAGCCACTTTGTAAGAGTAGTTCCCTATCACACTACTAGAAAAATAGGTTTTACTTACGGCACTTACCTATGCGTAGACTAATTGTAGGTATAAAAAAGATTTACCTACGTTATAAACATAAATTTACTAACATTAAAATTTAATATAGGTATAAGTCATCGATTCCCTAAATTTTCTTCTCCCGCCCTAAAAATTTCTAGTGGCGCCAAATCTGACGGGACAAATACCTACACGTTAATATATGGTAAGTATATAGACTTCTATACCTACAATATTTGATAAATATTATATTAATAAATATATTTTACCTCACCCAACCCGTAAACCCTATACCCCATTCCCATTTCGTTGTCTTCTTTGCAAACAACCTTGCTGGTTTGGGGAGGCAACGGAGGGGAGAGCAACAGGAGAAAGCGGAGAACGAGCCCCCTCCCTTGCAGGCGGTGGCCTGGAGCTTGACACCGGAACCGGCGCTGCCCAGCTCGATCCCCGAGCACAGCGACGAGTGGTGGGGGAAACGACTTCCTCCTATTGTGCGCCGCGAGAAAGGGTTCATGGTTCTCATTCCGAAGCTACCTTGGCTTGCTGGCGACAGCGCGTGGCTTGCGGACGGCGACTGCGCGTGGCTTGCGGCGGTGACGTCGTACGCGGCGGCGACATCCCCGGCACGGTGAGATGATCTCTTTCCTCTTCTTCATCGTCCTCCTCCCCTCCTGCTTCCGATCCCCAGAATAATGCCGGCACGAGGGGATGGGCGCCCGGGGGTGGGGGGGGGGGGGGGGGTAAGTAGAGGGAAACCCCTCCGACAGCGATAGACTGGGAGAAAGAAAGAGAGGGGGGGCACAAGGGGCGGGATGGGGCAGGGGGTGTCCTGCTCTGGACAGGGGGCGGGATGGGGCAGGTGGTGTCCTGCTTCGGACAATAGAGATGCACAGCCGGTGGGAATGCCTGGGGGGGGGGGGGGGAGGGGAGGGAGGGCGGTGCCGAGGAACCGCTCTCACTGGTAGAGAGAGAAAAAACCAGGAGAAAGAGAGAGAGAGAGAGAGAGAGAGAGAGAGAGAGAGAGAGAGAGGACAGCGGCGTTGGGGACACCCGGGGTGGGGAGATGAATGTGAGCCATCGAACTGGGTTGGAACGCATTTGAATCTTGTTTAATGTTTTTTCCATTAAGAACATGCTCCATTGGCTATGCCATGATGGAACAAATGCTTGTTCTGTAACATATGTTTGTTCTATTGCCAGGGAACTCTTGATTCGAAGTGGTCTAGAGCGAGGTCTTGTTGCATCTCTTGGCCAACCCATCTAACTTTTGAGTCAGGTACTACTAATGACCTTGAACTTAAAACAAGAACAAATTGTAGACCTGTGGGAGCTTATCAGAAGTCTGGTTCTTTCTTTCGGTAACTTTATAAAGGCTTGTATTCACCTTACATTGTTCTTCCCCGGTGAAACATCATTCATTAATGTTCCCATACTTTAAGACAGCTTTTAACCCCCTAGGAGATCTATTTACATGAGCTCATGCATCATTATTTAGACAGTATCTTTCAAATTAATGAGCAGATTAGTAGCATTTTAGCTGTATATGTAAAGATGAATGTTCTTTGCATTTTATGGGCATCTTACTAAACACTAAATTTATTTTGCTGGTTCTTACATATTGTACTTATATGTTCTTATTTTATACAGGTATGGATTGGAGTTGGATGGATTTGCAAAAAAATGTGTTGGTTATTATGATGGTGTAGATGCATTCATCGATTTTCTTACAGACATTTACCACCGGATAAAGAAATTAGATGTCCCTGTATCAAATGCACATGTCTGAAAAAGTGGGGAAAAGAGACAGTCAAAGAGCACTTGTATTTGGATGGTGTTATAAAAGACAAAGAGTTTGGAAATTTATGGTGAAGGAGCAACAGATGATGAGTCAAGAAATGTTTGTTCTGGTTCACCTATGCATGAAATGTTGGTTGATGCCTTTCAAATGCGTTTGCAAAATCTGAGTGAACACAAAGAGTTAGATGAAAACATACCGCCACTTGATAATGATTCAAAGTCTTTTTTTGACTTACTACAAGATGGAACAACCAGTTATCCAGGATGCAACAAATTCAGTAAACTTTCTTTCCTGATTAGATTGATTAATATTAAGTGTATGGGTGGATGGAGTAACAAGCATTTTGACATGTTGTTGATGTTGCTGAAAGAGTTTCTTCCAGATGGAGAGTCATTACCTTCATCATTCTATGAAATAAAAAAGATGCTTAATAAGTTAGGCTATGGGTACCGAAAGATTGATGCATGTCCTAATGATTGCATCTTATATTGGAAAGAGTATGAGAACCTTCAATGTTGTCCTAAATGTGGAGAATCTAGGTGGAAAAAACAATGAGTCCACTAAGAAGAGAAGAGTAGCTCAAAAGTTCTTCGTCATTTTCCAATTATTCCAAGACTAAAGAGATTATTTATGTCATCTAAAACGTCTGTGAGTATGACATGGCATGAAAGTAAGCGTCAAGAGGATGGCATGTTAAGACATCCTTGATACTGCTTGTTGGAAAAATTTAGATGCCATTGATGATTTTGGGTTAGACTGTCGAAATGTACGTCTCGGATTAGCAAGTGATGGTTTTAATCCCTTTGGTACTATGAACATTAGTCACAGTACATGGCCAGTTTTGTAGTTCCTTATAATTTGCCACCATGGGAATGCATGAAAGCACCGAATATTTTTTTATCATTACTTATTTCTGGCCCAAAAGGTCCTGGCAATGATGTTGATGTTTATCTACAACCACTCATAGATGAGTTGCAGATTTTATGGCATGGTGTTGACACATTTGATGCAGCTAGAAATGAGATGTTTTGTATGCGTGCAGCGTTGTTATGGACAATTAATGATTTCCAGCATATGCATATATGTCTGGTTGGAGTACTAAAGGTCGGCTAGCTTGCCCCAATTGTAACAAAAACACTTGTTCTAAATGGCTTGATGCTAGTGGAAAATATTGTTACACAGGTCACAGAAGATGGTTATCTAGTGATCACAAATTTCGAAAAATGAACCAACAATTTGATGGACATGAAGAATGGGGTGAGAGACCCACAACATTATCTGGGCATGAAATATTACAGCAACTACAAGGCCTCTCTTTCAAGGTGGGGAAAAAGAGTATCAAGAAAAAAGGTAAAAGGAGAAAAAAAGTGGAAAAAGTCGATCCTGAGAAATATTTAGGATGGAAAAAGCATAGCATTTTCTTCTCTCTACCATATTGGAGTTCTTTGTTGTTACGTCACAATCTTGATGTTATGCATATTGAAAAAAATGTATGTGAAAGTCTCATCGGAACTCTTCTAGCAATTGAAGGGAAGAACAAAGATGGAGCTAAGGCTCGCAAGGACTTGCAAAACATGGGTATAAGGACATCTCTTCACGCACAACAGATTGGTGAAAGTAAAATCATTTTGCCAGCAGCTCAGTTCACATGTAGTAAAAAAGAGAAAGAAATTATTTTCAGCTTGTTTCAAAAAGTGAAGGTTCCAGATGGTTATGCATCCAATATTGCCAAACGATTTTCCAACAAGGGAAATAAATTGTGGGGTTTAAAAAGTCATGACTATCATGTCATAATGCAACAACTACTTCCAATAGCAGTACGAGGACTTTCCCAAAAGCAAATATCCACTGTCATAAGTGACTTATGTCATTTCTTTGTAGATTTGTGCTCGAAGACTGCCACATCAGAAGACTTTTATGAACTTGCCAGTCAAGTTGTATTGGTTTTGTGCCGTTTGGAGATGATCTTTTCTCCTAGTTTCTTTGATATCATGATACATTTGATCATTCATTCATTTAGAGATGAAGCTAGTTGCTGGTCCAGTACATTATAGGTGGATGTACCCTATTGAGAGGTATTATAGCTTTACTAATATATTTCATTATATTTATGTGATGCTTTTATTATCGTTGTCAATGATACTTGTTTTCTGTAGATATTTAGTGAGATTGAAATCTTATGTGCGAAATAAAGCTTGTCCAGAAGGATCAATTGCAGAGGGATATATAATTGAGGAGACACTCACATTTGCATCTAGGTACTTAGGGGATGATGTGGAGACATCATTAAATAGGCCTTCTCGACAAGTAGAATGTCATCCTACTGTGGTGGAGAAAGGATTTGAGATATTTGCAATACATGTCGCCCAATCGGAGCAGGGGTAACACAAAGTTGCAACCTGAGGAGTTTTTTCAAGCACATACATATGTGTTATTTAATTGTGAGGCAATTAGACCATACATAAAGTAAGTTGCTGCATTATTAATATGTTAGATTTATTTAATTTGTTAATAGAAAGATGTGAATCACTTCACTGCAGCTGCCATCTTGATGAGATTGTACATATGTACCCTCACTCACGTCAGATGGAAATAGAACGTATTCATACATCTCAATTCTCAGGTTGGCTGAAAAAACAAGTAAGTCGCATTCACATTGAGCAACCTATTTATCGATGATTATATTTTTGTCACCCAATTTATCCAATATTTCTGAACAGGTGGACAAATTGCAAGAAAGAAGACTTGAGGCTATTTCCTCCAACCTTCGTTGGATCAAAGATGGTCCACTAATGTGGTTAAAAAGTATGAAGCCTGTATAGTCAATGGATTTAGGTTTCACACAAAGAACCTTAACGTCGTCGAGTTACACAAAATTCTGGAGTTGTAATGTCGGCGACTACATCAAGTTTCTCAAGTTCAAAAGACAAAAACCCATCCACGGGAATGTTACATACTATGGTGTTCTTGATGAAATTGTCCAGCTTGATTACTATGGAAAGATGAAAATAGTATTATTTAAGTGTGATTGGATTGACGTTCATCGAGGGGTCAAGCAAGATGGCAAGTTCACAATTGTTAATCCATCATGCAGACTAAGAACTAATGATCCTTATGTTTTGGCATCACAAGTTGATCAAGTATGGTATGTTGAAGATCTTTGGGATGTTGGTTGGTATATTGTTCGCAAGACATCACCACGTGACTTCTTTCAAATGGGAGAGGAGAAATAATGATGGAGCTTTTATAGATATTGAGACTATACATAATGTTGACAAGCATAGCGAGAGTGTCATTGATGATGTGGGTATAACTTGGAGGGAGAGATGATGTTGACGGAATAGAGATGTAAAGTTAATCCAATTGATGTGCAATTGTCCACACTTATAATGAAACTCGTGAAACTCTGCTTTCTAGTTGGCCTACATTAGTTGTTTCCTATGATTTTCTTCTTAGTACGCAAATATCTCGATACCATTTTGGAAACCACCTGTTATATCTCTTTGTATCTTACATAAGTACAGTGGATGCTCACAATTGAGTGCGAAAGAAACCTTTTCATATCTGTCTTGGCATGGCCATGCACATGCAGGCAACTTTAATGATTTCATATCAATATGTTTCTCTTTAGCATCTTTTTTATGGATATAATTTGTGGAAATGCACACCATATTCAGGTTTTTATGGTGCCAGAATCTAGGCACATGAATTATATTTTTCTCTCTCTGTAGCAGCCAGGTAAGTCTGCACTTTGGGCTGAGAGCACTTGGTCCCAGTTGGTTCTCTTAGGTTTATTGTACCTTTTCTTAGTATATTCAGGTTTATTCAGCAGTTGCAATATGATGCAGAGCTGATATCAACAGATACCTCACTTAAAAGATTATGTGTTGTAATGCACTTAGCTGCATGACAAATGTTCATATATGTTATATGGTTTATGCACTATGTAACCTCTTCTTCTTACTATTTTTTACCCACTCTGTTCTTCTTAACAATGATGTGCAATTGTGCAGATATTAGACAACATATTGATATTTTGGAGAAGTTAAGAAATTTGTGAATATGTAATGTACTATTATTAACTTCTTATATACAATTTGTGGGTACATTGAACATATTTTATCATTATTGTTTTTTGAGACAGGGGAAAGAAACAAATGAAGGGTTTGTCTTTCACCAACAAGTCAAAAAGTGAAGAAAGTGAAAAGACATGTGGGGTCCATCACCATTGGAAACCCACATCAAGCAAAGAAAGTGAAAAATATTGAAGACATTTACACAAATACTTTTAAAAATCAAAGTTGAATTCAGATATTGTTCAATCATACATGGAGTGAGTCTATTCTTGTTGCTGCCATTATTGTCTTTTTTTATTATATAACGTGCTAACTTTATTGAATTCATAGACATATGTGGATGGAAATTGGCAAAGAGCAAGTCGACATTGAATATGTAGATTGCTTTATTTAGCATTTTTTGAATGGCTTGATAATGTGCTGCTGATTTTAAAGAAAGGAGTCTTCTCAAGACATATACTTTTGTGCCTATTGTGGTGAGTGAGTGTTAAATTATTTTCTTAGAATGAAAATTTATTTCATATTAAAATTTCTATGTTCTTTCTTATAGGGGCCATTGGAACCTTCTTATTTATGTAACTTGGGAAGCCACTTCACAAGGATTGTGGGCCATGTATGATTCTTCTAGACTCTCTACATATGGCTGAGCCTCTGAGTAAGGAGCAAACATAAGAAGGTAATAGCTGAAGGCTACTTATTTCTATATATCAACTATGCACATTTATCTTTAAAGTTCTTGTTATTTACAGATTTGTAAGGGAATTATACAAGGCAAGTGGAAGGATGGAAACTGGCCGTGCAATCAACTCTAATCCTCTTCTACTTCCTAAGGTTTTGTTCCATTACACAGTTACTACTTTATATTGAACTTTGCTACCACTAAATATTTCTGGTTTATAGTGTTGGTTGAGTGGGTTGTGGAACTTCAAAAGTTGTAATTTAATGGATATACAATGAAACATCACTCATACTTGATTTTGATGATGACATACTGTGATATTGATGATGACATATTGTGATTTTAATGATGAGATATTGTGGACATGTTGTGATTTTGATGATGATATGTTGAACATGTTTACATTTTATACATATCACAATAATGCTTAAACAACATGTTTTTGATGTTTAATATCTCATATTTTAATGATAATATCCTGTACTAATGGTTTATGTGTTAAATTTTCAGTTTCACACATTTTTGTCTTGGTAGTGTCGACACTAGATAAAGCAGGTCGACACTAGTCCCAGATTCCAGAAGACCCAGTTGCCAGACTGGGACAGCAGGTCGACAAAGATCAAAGCAGGTCGACACTAGTCTCAGATTCCAGAAGGGCAGGTCGACACTAGATCAAAGCAGGCGACACTAGTCTAGATTCCAGAAGGGCAGGTCGACACTAGATCAGGGAGGTCGACACTAGATCCAGTTTCAGCAGAAAAGTTTGCCAGAAATGGGACAGCAGGTCGACACTAGATCTGGGCAGGTCGACACACTCTGGCTGAAAGTCAAAATCGTGAATTTCTCTGTACACGTGGCTGCTTGGGATTTAGTGGATTTGACCTAAGTTTCGTGCCCATGCACCCAAGGCACTTTTGGACATATGGGGCTATAATACCAGTTCCTTATACCCCAAAGGCAAGAGAGCCCATACACTTTCAGAAAGAATCCTTTTGGCGGCCAAAGGGGGTTCTCTAGATCTGTCTCCATCTCCAGAAGCTACAAGCATCCTTTCAAGAGGAAGGACAAGGGAATCAAGAGGAATCCCTGGAGAGAAGGTTGCTGTCCAAGGCAAGGGAGTAGATCCAACTGAAGAGGCTCAGGAGAAGAAGGATTTCTAGCATTTCAGATGCCATCAACGCAGAGCATCGTCAAATTGAGGACAATCTCCATCGATTTCCATCAAGGCTCCTCAATTGAAGCGTCTTCAAGGCCTCTTCATCGAAGAACACTCTTTATATCATCTATTTGCCTTATTTCTGAGTTTGTTCTTCCTTATTTCGTCAATGAGATTTGTGCATGAAGTTCTGTACAAATTTCTATGTACGAAACTGTCTTGAATCAGATCATTGCTAGAGGATCTGATCTCTTTTATGTTTGATCTAGCTTTTGTACTCTGAGCCGTCGAGCTCTAGTTTGTGAGTCGTCGCACTCACTGTGTGGTTTGAAAAATGAAGTAAAAATTAATTTTGAGAAAGAGAATTTGGAAGATGAAGTCCAAATCTGTCAAACTAAACTGAATGGATTGAAAGAAAACCATGAGCTATTGAAATCAAGAGTTATTGATCTGGAAAATGAAAATGGAAAAATGATTGATCTCAATGAAAACTTCAAATTTGATAATGATCAATTAAACAAACAGATTTCTAACATGGCTCATGATTATCAAATAAATGAGAGATGCAAACAACTTGTTGAAGAAAATCATCATCTAAAAAAGAAGATGAATGAGTGTTCATGACAAACCATTGGACAATGAATGTAGCAATTTGAGTAATAAATTGCCGATTTGGAAAAACAAATTGCTCAATTTGAAAATGAAAAGACAAGATGAAAAATGGTTTGGATGTCATGCTAAATAAACTTCAAAATTCAGAAAAAAGTTGTTGCATTAAAAGCTGAAAACAGAAGCTTGGACATGAATTGAAAATACTAAAACACAAGTCTTGCTTCTGTGAGAAATAAGAAAAATGGAATAAAACAAATTAACATTTGTTAAAGCTGCTGTGAACAAGAACCTGATATCTCTAATAAAAAACTTGTGAAAGTTTTTGTTCAGAAACAGACAGAGAAAAAGAAAAATGCTGATGTCAAGAAGAATCATCTACTTCCTCCATCAGTCCAAAGGGCTCCAAGGCAAGTTCAAAATTCACATCATGCCAAGAGCCACCAAAAGGTACCTCATTCTCCTCATGGTAAGTCTCCTCACATGAAAGGAGATTTCAGCAAATACATACATGCCAGGTAAGTACCAGGTAAAAATACTCTCATTTGCTTTAATTGTAATAAACCTGGTCATCTTGCCAACATTGCTGGAATAGAAATCAAAATTTCAATAAACATGCCAAATCAGTCCAATGCTTTCATTGTCATAAAATTGGTCATATTTCTAGGGACTGTTGGTACAGAAATGATTTTGTTATGCATGCTCAGAAGTTCAGTCTAATGCACATGCTCATACACATAAGAATAAACATCATGTTCATACTGAAAATGTTCAGAATTCTATGTGTATAGGCATAGAAATGTTGCACAAAATCATTTTGTTTCTGCTAATATTAAAAATCAAAAAATAGAAAACTTCATGAAAACATAGATGCATTGATCAAGGCAAAGAGAAAATCTGGAACTAATTCTGCTCATAGTTCTATCATGAAAGAATGCATCTATACAAAAATTAAAAGCATCTTGGATTCAGAAATCTTTGTTGCAATCTAACATTGATTTCATTACAGGACCCAAACAAGTGGTGGGTCTCAAAACCGCTTGATCAGCAAGCTGAGAAGTCTTGCAGCCATACACTGTAAATGGATTCAAGATATTGGCTGTGCAAGGCTAGAAATGATTGGAGAACACAGGTAAAATCTTTGAAAAGAAATGAAGACCATTCAGGTAAAACTCTTTTTTATTTCAATTTTGAATTACCTGAATTGAAACGAATGGTTAATTTCTATCTGAAAAATGAGAAATGTGTTTCAATGCTACTCCCAACAATGAACTTTGTGTCATAACAATTGGAATCATGTTTGTGTTATCATGCATGCTTAACTGTTCCCATGAGTCTGTGTGCATACTAACTGCTTTGACTTCTTGGTATATCAAATGATGACATGTGGAAAAACAAGTTATGCTTGTTTGGAAACTATCATTATGCGTGAGTAAAATACTCCGCCAAGTACCAAAAGTCATGTTATGCTTAAAGCTAATTATGCTCATAATCATGTGTGAATTGCTTGAAACTTTTTCATTCTATGCACATATTAAGGGGGAGTAAATTTGAAAAAGTGCAAAAATGTTTTCAATATGCAATGAATTTCATGCTAAATAATAAAGTGTAATTGACCCTTTTTGCAGTGACTATGTGGTATATCAAATTGTGTAATGTGAAAGGACAAGTTAGGCTTGTCTGGAAACTATCATCATGCGTGAGAAAAATTCTCCGCCAGTATCAATAGTCTTTTCTGCATAAGGTGATCAAGCAAAATGAAAATCTCAAAACTTTATTTTGAGTCTTTGCAAAATTCTTCTCCTTCATAAATTGCATGTTGATATATGCTTGATCATGCTCATACTCTTTCTGTGCAAATTGCTTGGAATGAACATATCTGAATTGCATAAATGATCATTTCATATCAGGCATATCTTATGGGGGAGTGAATTCGAAAGAATCTTTGAGTGAAATGCTGGAGAAATATTCTGTCATATCTGATTCATCATCAACTCCCATTCAGTTTGTTGATAAATTTCTTGCTCATAAATTCCTCACTCTCACATTGCATTGACATTCTTGGTATATCAAATGGTGATTTGAAGAAAGACAAGTCAGCTTGTCTGGACACTTTCACTATGCGTGAGTATATTTCTCCTCCAAGTATCGAGAGTCTTGTATGCAACTATTGAGGGGAGTCATTGTCATATCTCTTGACCTTACTTGTCTATCTTGAACCCCAATTCATCAGAATTTTTGAGTCCCTGTGCTATTTTCTTATGAGAGAATTAAGACATTGAAACTAAACTCATTGTGCATTTAGTTTAATTTCAAAGATTCAGTATCATTTCAAGGTTAAGCAATCATAATACTGAATATTTTTAAAATGATTTGCAAACACTATTATAGGAACATGAGTGACTTTAATATTTCACATGTCTATGTTTAAACTTTATTTTTACCACAGGTAAGAATAATTTTTTCTAAATTCATAGTCATGACTTTTCTGGTCAAAGCAAAAATCTTCCTGTAAAATGTCAAAATAAAAATGATCAATCTGGAAAGATACAAACAGAGCAATGCAATGCTTGAACCACTGAGTAACCGGTCATTTCACCTAACAAGTGATTTGTTTCACGTCAAAAAGTGGAAATCAAAATTTTCAACTCTGTATAAGATAATGAAAGTTAAACCACTGAGTAATCAGGAGGTCTTGCGTCTGATCTATGCAATTTCTTGCACTGAAAGTGAGATTTACTAATTTATTCTTGTATTCTTTCCTAGTGAAAATTGAAGGAAAATCAAAAAGACATGATATAAAGCTTAAGACCTTAATTAAGTTCATGTTTAATGTTTTAGACCTATTATTTTACATTATGTTAACCTTAAAGCTCCTAACGTCCTTGTTAAATACTTCTGCTCACTCATTTTTCGGTCACTTTATTTCACATTTGCATCATTATTTAACCACATTCAACTCATTATAATTTGCTATTCTTTGTGTTGAGTGTGTCTTTGTGATTAAACTTTGTTGCACAATAATTTCTCTCAACTGATAATATCATTTGCCTCACTTCTTTTGAATGCCTCTGACCATTTATTCCCTACATTTCATTTCTTGATCTCCTACAATCTTTGTTTCTCTCTCTTGTCTATCCTTTTGATGCTGTCAAAAGGGGGAGAAAAGAGCACATCAAAAAGAAAAAAAAAAGGGCCTTCCAAAAGGGGCAGAAAGGCCTTCAAAGGGGGAGAAAGTTCTTAAAGGAGAAGGTCAAAGTGGGAAAAAGGCCTTCAAAGGGGAGAAAGTTCTTTAAAGGAGAAAGGTCAAAGTGGTGTATATGGTCAAGGGGGAATTATTGCAGTCAAGGGAGTCAAGATATTGGGAGATTGTGCATATGTTTTGTCATCATCAAAAAGGGAGAGATTGTTGGGTTGGTGTGTTTTTTAACTTTCTAAGTTGTAATTTAATGATTATCCAATGAACATCACTCATACTTGATTTTTGATGATGACATACTGTGATATTAATGATGACATATTGTGATTTTAATGATGAGATATTGTGACATGTGTGATTTTGATGATGATATGTTGAACATGTTATACATTTTATACATATCACAATAATGCTTAACAACATGTTTTTGATGTTTAATATCTCATATTTTAATGATAATATCCTGTACTAATGGTTTAGTGTTAAATTTTCAGGTTCACACATTTTTGTCATGGTAGTGTCACACTAGATAAAGCAGGTCGACACTAGTCCCAGATCCAAAAGACCCAGTTGCCAGACTGGGACCAGCAGGTCGACACTAGAGCAAAGTAGGTCGACACTAGTCTCAGTTCCAGAAGGGCAGGTCGACACTAGATCAAAAGCAGGTCGACACTATCCCAGATTCCAGAAGGGCAGGTCGACACTAGATCAGGGTAGGTCGACACTATATCCATTTCCAGTAGAACAGTTTTGCAGAAATGGGACAGCAGGTCGACACTAGATCGGGCAGGTCGACACCTACTGGCTGAAAGTCAAAATCGTGAATTTCTCTGTACACGTGGCTGCTTTGATTTAGGGGATTTGACCTAGGTTTCCGTGCCCATGCACCCCAAGGCACTTTATGGACATATGGGGCTATAAATACCCATGTTCCCTTGTACCCCAAGGCAAGAGCCCTATCACTTCCAGAAGAATCCTTTTGGCGCCAAAGGGGGTTCTCCAAATCTGTCTCCATCTCCAAAGCTACAAGCCTTCCTTTCAAGAGGAAGGACAAGGGAAATCAAGAGGAATCCTTGGAGATAAGGTTGTTGTCCAAGGCAAGGGAGCAGATCCAACTGAAGAGGCTCAGAAGAAGAAGGATTTCTGGCATTTCAGATGCCATCAACGCAGAGCATCGCCAATTGAGTAGAATCTCCATCGATTTCCATCAAGGCTCCTCAATTGAAGCATCTGCAAGGCCTCTTCATCGAAGAAACACTCTTTATACATCTATTTGCCTTATTTCTGAGTTTGTTTCTTCCTTTTTCGTCATGTGAGATTTGTGCATGAAGTTCTGTACAAATTTCTATGTACGAAACTGTCTTGAATCAGATCATTGCTAGAGGATCTGATCTCTTTTGTGTTTGATCTAGTTTTGTACTCTGAGCCGTCGGCTCTGGTTTGTGAGTCGTCGCACTCACTGTGTGGTTTGAGCCGTCGTGCTCAATTTGGAGTCATCGTACTCCGGTTGTTGTTTGAGCCGTCGTGCTCATTTGGAGTCGTCCGTGCTCCAGGTGTTTCTTGAGTCGTCGTGCTCAAGGGTGTTTGGAGTCGTCGTGCTCCTGTGTGAGTTGTACTCAAGGTTTTTTGAGTAGTGTGGCCTCACTGTGTGAGGGGTGGACGTAGGAGTCACTGGAGGTGATTCCGAACCACCTAAAAATCCTCTTGCATTGGTTTGAATTGTGGTTTGCCTTTGTATCTCGCTAGATGCATGCTAGGGATTTTGTTCACATTACTAATTGATTTGCTCACACACACTAATCACACTTCTGATCAGTAAATTGTTTGTGTGATTTGATCTCTGATTCGAAGTAATTTAAATTGCTTAAGCTTCCGCGTTAATTGGTGTTAGATCTATTCAACCCCCCCTTCTAGATCTGATCCATCCACCCATCCGTTCCTAACATATAGGTACCACAACAAAGTGTGGGGAGGAGTGTGGTGTCTTCATGTTATATTACATGTTTTCTATTTGCAATGAATGCTCCAAAGTCTTTTAGTCGGACTTCATAACATACTTTGTAAGTTATCCATTTTTTGTCTAACTTTGTAAGGAGTGACTTATGTCTAACTTTGTAAGTTAATCCATTACTATTTACAGTTATCTGAGCATTGGTTTTCTTATGATGATGTTGATGCGTTTGAGAAAAAGATAAGGACTTTTGAGAAAAGATGTGAACAGAAGCAGCAGAATCTCTTGCAAGAAAGATTGATAGTGTGGAGATAGAGGATAAAGTAGAAGGCACAAAAAACTCAGAAAGTATTAAGATAATACATTAAATGAGGGAAGACTTAGCATGGAAAAGCGCAAGACTCGAGGACCTACATGTAGCCATGAGTTCATGGCATGGAAGTGATAAAAAAAATCAATGTTGAGTGGAATGATGTTGGCCAACCTGGTTGGTCCTGGTGGTCGATCCTTAAGAACATTCTTGGGTACTATGGCAAGAAATGCTTCAAATTTCCGATTGATATTTCTGTTTGGAATAAAATTCCCAAACATCTCATTGAGGATGTTTGGGACTTTATCAAGGTAATGTCCAACTTCATTCCATTATATGTATATTTTGACTTTGTAAATATATTATCGAATATTATCAAGTTGATGTTCAACTTCTATCCTTGTAGAGAAAGTATGATGTCGGACAATCGGAGAGAAATGGATAATGAAAGATCTCTCTCAAAGTGGAAGTATCACAAGTATGTCTTGCGAAGGAAATTTTCAAGCAAAGTAAGAAAACATTTCAAATGAATCCACCAGAGCATTTGCATATTAGCGCAGACATGTGGAAAGAGCATTGAAGCTATGGACATCTGAACATTGGGTGGTAAGCATTTGAAATATGTCAATAGCTATTTAATTAGATCAATTATAACTATACTACATATTTTGCAGCAGAGAAGTGAAGTAAATCGCAAGAATAAGGGTGTCCAGAAAATATTTCATTGTTCAGGAACTCAACATTTGCAAACATCCTCAAAGCTGAGGTAAAGTAAATAAATTAACATGCAATTTTTTATTCTTTTATTGTATATGTTAACTATCTTTGTGTTTATGTCTTAGTTACAAAAAAGTGGACAAGAAATGGATCGTTCTGAATTGTTCATCGTCACCCATACTAGAAAAGATGGCGTTCCAGTAAATACGAATGTGCAGTTGCCATTGTAAGTGTGAATGCTTTTCATTTATACCTATGTGTCAAGATGTTTTATTTTTGACCTCAAAACTATGTTTTCAAATAGGAGAAAATCCAGGCTTAAAACAATCACAATCTTCAGCTAGCTGTTCTCAGACGGTGGCATCTAAATATGATATATATCTCAAGTGCTTGGTGAAGACAAACCTGGTCGTGTACGAGGTTTAGGTACCGGACCGACACCTGCACTTTATGGGGAAGGAGTACAGATGTTTTGAAGGATGAAAATAAGAAGTTGGGTGACTGTGTTAAGGATCTTGGGAGAGGATTGCCAAGTTGGAGAGAACAGACTCAAATTTTCAGGTGATTTAACTCAAGTTTGTTGGAATAACTAGAGTTCACATAATATTATTGTCTGATCCACTTATTATTTTACATGTAGGAGGAAATGATAGTGTGGATGGTGGAGTGGCCCACCAAAAGAAAGTACAAGTGTGACTAAACATGATGCACATTCCGTGAGTTTTCAATAGCATTCTGATATTTAACTACAAAGATATTCTTAACTGTTGATATCTTAACGCAACTCCCGTTTAGTTAAGGAAACACCTAACCAATTTATGGAGTCGTTACCAGCATCAACTGCGAAGGGTTTTGACGGATCAATTGTCCAGATCCTGACCAGTTTTCCCCCTTCATAATATTCTCCGA
The DNA here is from genome assembly GCA_014218235.1 of Colocasia esculenta. Lineage (NCBI taxonomy): Eukaryota > Viridiplantae > Streptophyta > Magnoliopsida > Alismatales > Araceae > Colocasia > Colocasia esculenta. The sequence continues at coordinate 20,424 of JACBKR010003023.1, forward strand.
TCGTTCTTTTCAATGAACAATATACATTGTATTCTTTTTCAAGATTTATCTGTGCGAATACCCTTATATATTTTGTAAATCATATTTCTTTGTTCTGCAGTATCTTGGTGGTGTCCCATGTCACAGGATTAACTACCTTTACATCCAATTTGAACTATGCTCAACCTCCAACTATATATTATTCTGCACTGCTTTTAATTAAGAATCTAGCATTCCATTTAATCTTTGTCTTTTGCATGGAAGGCTACATAGAGCTATATTATTAGAAGGCATCCAACCAAGTAACAGAGAAGTGCATTCGATGGTCCTTACAATTACAATATTTTTTATTAACACATTTGATTGACAAAAATCCGGTGATGTGTATGCTGCTGTAAACTAGATCTAGCAGCACATCTTAGCATGCTTCATGTAGGCTACTTGCTCTCTCCACTAGTATATAAATATTTATACTTCAGTCCAAGTCCGCCTCCTATGTATGACTAATCATATGTTGTTTCAGTGGAAGTTTTAAGTGCAGATGTGTTCTTCTTGTCATGAAAAGTTTGCCCCATTCTGTGAAGCTTCTTCTGGTCATTGGTGATGGGGATCTTTGTCTTGCTGGTTCTGTGCTGGACCACTTGCATATAGAATATTTATTATGTTTTGTAACTGAATTCTGACAAAACTGCCCTTATGCTAGACAATATGGTGATATATTTAACTATCTTTTTACTTTTAGTTTTTTCTGCTTCTTCAAGTTTTCTTGGTTATTTACTGCAGAAGAAACCACATTAGTTATTTACTGTTGTCAGTGTTCTATGTTCGGGTCATTATCTACTACATAATGGAGCTTTATATGTCCTCATATTTTTTCATGGTCCCCAAACGAATGAGCTTTATATGTCCTCCGAAGTACAAGTTCACAGATCAAAGGAAATATGACTAAAGCTGATCTCAGATTTTTATGACTATCAGCACAGGTGGATGACAATTTATTATTTTCTAGATATGAAGCAGGGCACATGCTTGTGTCTATATCCCAATGCCATTGTATTTTCTTACCTGATTACTTTGAACTTGAGTAATTATATTCTAAGAATGCTAATTATGTGGTATCGATTGATGTTGGGTGACAAATTTTTTCTGGTTACTTCTTTTTTTTTTCTTCTGTGCTGCAGGTGGATCTTAAGTGGGTTTTTGCTTCATGCATGGCTTTTCCATTACCCACTGCCTTGATGTTTATGTGTACATCATTACCAATTCTTTTAACATGTGTTATCTTTCTATTCCAACACTTGTCAAATTAATCATTTCTCAACTTTTTTACTTGTAGTTGACATCAAAACGAGTTATTGTTGGATATGTATGGAAGTCAAGTGGCCATCGGTATTGTCATGAGCACGATCCAACAAAAATAGTGATGGGCAGGCCTATTGGCCAGACTTTTTGAAGTTGCTGTCTTATTGGCGAACAAACTGACTCTCCACTATTTATCAAGGACCATAATGGAAGAAATGAAGGATGCATTGAAGCCACATCTTATGGTTTCTAGAATATGTATGTGCTCCACTTGTTTATACTTAATGTATGTCCATGTTGAGATAATTTATCCTAACTTTGCTTTGTATCTCTTGTCTTTTTTTTTGACAAATTCAGGTGCAATTGGATTTTAAGAGACAAGTTGATGATCAAGATTAGTATCTTAGTTATATGTGATTTTCCACTTCTTCATGCCCACACGTCTTATCCATTGGTGAACAATTATGGAAAGTACTTGTCATGTATATAACTTTAATCTTAGTGATGAAACTTTCTTAGACATATATTTCACCTTTACTTTTGATGTTATTTAAATTGTGAGAAATTGTGGATGTTTGTGAATGGATTGTTGGATAATGTGTGAATGGATGTGTACATGAAGTGTTAGTTGTGGATGTGAATGGTATGCAAATGTGGGTTTTGAATGTGAATGGTATGAAAGATGGTTTTGAATGTGAATGGTATAAATGTTAGTTGTGGATGTGCACATGTAAGAGTGTTTGTAATGGGTGGCCCTAGAGGTCACATTCTGAAATATGTACATTTATAATTTGGTAGTTATATGTTTTTCATACAACTATTATTTCGTAGTGTATCATCTGGTGCATCTACTTAAATAACCTACACAATATATCTTGGTAGGTAAAGTCACAGTCTACACCTACATAATGTATACGTGGTAGGTAAAGACAAAGTCTACACCTACGACTTTGACTTCGTAGGTATAAGTTTTACCTACGGTGTTTATACCTCGACCCAAGCGTAGGGAAGGTTGTAGGTAAAGACTATTGCCTACTATTTTTTTTGCCTACACCTACGCTTTTGGATTATAGTATAACTCATTTTTCTAGTAGTGATACCAATGTTTTGAGGTAGCCCTGAAGTCTGAGCCAAGACCTTCATATTACCATCAACATAGGCTTTGGATCCAGCCCACACCACCTACATCTAGCACTTGACTAATATTAAGTTCATTAATGATTCAGTTGGGGACGGTTGCACTACAGGGGAGGTGATAGGAAGAGGATGAGCAGAGGTTGTTGGGACCGTTGCAGGGAAAGTGTCCCCCCCCCCCCCTCGGAGACGGCCATGGCCGCCGCCAAACGCGTAGTGATTCCTCTCTAAGAATCTAGGTAGAAGGAGCTCTGATTCCTTCAAATTTGAGTTCTAATAATATTTAAAATTATTTTTTATAAATAATGATATTATACTTCAAAACATTGGATTAGAAGTCACTTAATTTTTTATATAATGAGATAAATCTCTCTCATAAATAGAGTAAATTATTACTTATTTTATTTGTCTTTATCTTCTGCTTCGTACTTTCCCCCCCCCCCCTTTTTTTTTATCAACGCCCCTTTCTTTTGTCCATACCTGGCCGACTTTCGTTTGAGAAATACTTAGTGCACACCTTGGTGTGCACTAACTTGGGCACACCCACTAGAGGTGTGCTATTTGGCCCTTGGGGTTTGAAAAAGTTAGATGGGGGTTATAATATATCTCCAAGGGCAAATGGCACACTCTTAGGGTGTGCCTGCTTAGTGCACACCAAGATGTGCACTAAATATTTCTCCTTTCGTTTTTATTCACTATCCCCAGCACAAAGGCCTCTCTCTCCTAGCTCTGATTTCGCCTACGCCATCTCTCTCTCTCTCTCTCTCTCCTCTCTCCTCCTCCTCTCTCTCTCTCTCTCTCTCTCTCTCTTGACTATTAATACGATGAGACTAATCTGGTTTCGCCGCCTCAGATTGAGTTGGCACTCCGTCCCCACCTCCAACAGGGCCAGCGCACCCCCCCCCCCGAGAGATGGGAGGAACCCATCCCAGAATGGGACGGGCGGGGTGTCTTTCCTAATATGATAATAATCTCTCTCTTTGTTCTTGCACTTCCTCTCCCCACACACCTCATCCAGAGAGAGATATTTGTGCTATTCTCTCTTTATTTCTCTCTTTTATGTCATCTCTCTCCACATTAAATCTATTCATGAATAACAGAAATCTCGTTTTTTTTACTGACTCTAAAGATCTCAATGCCCCAAACTACGGCACCATCACCTATTTTGGGATTTTGCATCTACACTGACTATCACAAGATCATCATTGAACTGGCATCATCTATCTATGGACCAAGTTTTTATTAATTTAAAATTATTTTTGATAGTAAAATAAATTCTGTTTTATTCTCACAAATTTCCTTGGTGGCCTAATATATATATATAAACATATAGATATAAAAATAAAGTAGAAATTTTATGTTCTTATTGTGTTGCAATGAAGATTGGTATGTTTAGAAATTTAATTGTGTTTGTGTTGAGAACTTTTTTTTGTAAAGATTTCATTAACTTAAACTCTTCATCGTATTTTAAATTTTTCTATTGTTATTGTGTTGCAATGAAGATTAAATGTTTAGCATTTTTATTGTGTTGTGACTTTTTTTGAAAAAATTTCATTAACTTAAACACTTCAAATTATCTAATATTTTCTTCTGAGCTCTGTAACATTAAAATATCCTAGTTATAAAACTTATTTATTTAAAATCATAAAAAATTCAATGCACGGGTACTAATGTAGTTATCTTATACTATTTATACATCAGATGACTAGATGGCTCCCATTTCCTCCCTAGATGCATTGGATGGCGTGGCTCCACCCATTGCGCTCAGTCCACAGGAGGCCTTGCCAAGTGTTTGGAAGGGGAAAGTCTAGATGAGGCCGATGCATTGTTGATGATAACTCTGAGGGAACTGTACAACACGTCTTAGGTAATAAAAGCGGCAGCACCATATTCAGTATTGTAACAACCCAAGATCTGATACATTGGATCCAAACCAATATACCTAAATCTTGAACAGCCACCCAAGAGTCCAAACTTGGAAGGGTAAAAAAAATAGTCCGAGAAGACGCACAACAGTAAACAATGTAAAGAAAAGCAATGTAAATGAAAGAAACAAAAAAAGACAAACTAGAACCAGCAAGCAAGTAGCATAATAAAAAATAAATAAAATTATTAACTACCAGTTGTGGACTCTTACAGTCTAACTAAAGACTGAGTCTATTTTTTCTTCCCTAGTCTTATTTAATATGATAATGATATGAAGATTCACATGTGCATATGCTGTTTTTTTTTTCATTTTTAAATCTATTGATATAGCCGGTCTCCAATGTCAATGTCATATATATATTATACATGTTTTGTTTTGCTTGGTTGGAATTAATTTGTCACTTATGAAATATAACATTTGAACTACTTCATTTCTCGTAAGTTGAAATTATGACAGTGTTGCAGAAGACTTGGTGTTGGTCTGGTGGCTTCTATGAACCAAGCTATCAAGATTGCACAAAGAAATAAAAACAATAGGGATGGGGGAGAAAAACGTTCAGAGCCTCATATCCCTGTGCACTTCAAACAATAGGACAGGAAAAAAAAAGAACAAAACAAGAATACAAAACATGAACAGGAAAAAACACAGGGGTTCATGGGCCAATACAACGTGGCGACTGCCGACTGGCAAGAAACAGGGGGGGGGGGGGGAAATGAAGATGAAGAGCTAGAAACGTGGCGACTATTTTAGGGGGGAAATGAAGAAGAAGAGGTGGAAATGTGGCGACTAGAAAGAAATAGAAAAAAAATTGGGAAAACATGCCGGCCACCACTGTTGGTTTCCCGCTGTGAAAAGACAGGCTCGTTGTTAGATTGTTGCCGTAAAAACATAGCCACCAACTACCGCGGTTGGTTTCTTGTTGTGAGAACATAGGTTCTTCTTGGTTTCCTGCAGTAAAAACACAGCCACCGCCCACCGAACTCCATGTCGCGAGGCCAACCACTAGGTTTGCTCTTCCTGCCGGCTATGATAGAGAAGAAGTCCTAGAGTCAAAGAAGTCCTTCCCGTCTTCTTTCGTGCGAACGAGTGGGTCTTCGACGAAGAGAGAATTGACCCCACTTTTAAAACTTATTTTAATATTTTAATTAACTAACTCAAATGAAATCTTGACCATCCATTCTATGCGTACGTCTCAAGTTAGCCTCACTACCTCAGCGCCTCAACTCGCCTCATTTGAGAAAAAAACGTAAGTCTCATGGATTTGTTCTGAGGCGTAAACCTTGAGGCTGTTTGTGGGTGCCTCGCCTTGAGAAGTGTGCCTCATAGCCTTGAGGAGGTGCTTTTTTAAACATTTCTTTCAAACATTCACGCCTTCACTTCTTCTCTATCTCTATGTGATATTGTAAATTTGAGAGAGAGTTGTAGTCAGATAGATTGAACTTCCTTTCTATTCCTTGTAGCATTAAGATTGCGCTCAAAGATCAAGGAAACCCAGTTCTTTTCTTCATAACTTGATCTCGACATCATGATCCCTCTTCTCTAAAGAAGAGTAAGGGTATTTCTCTTCTTATGTGAAGAGAGGACCAACAAAAGTGCTCCGCGTTGTGTCCAGCTGAGGAACTGTACTCAGTGTTATCTTTGTGTTAAAGGAAGAAACATACTGGGGTTTGTTCCAGTAGGTTTACTTCTAAACTTGTAAAATAAGTGGACTGCTGTCACGCCCCGACATTTAGCAGTGGAAAATAAACGTCAAGAGTATGAACGATACAAGTATGAGTATTACAGTCGAGTAATTTAGAGTAACAACTAAGTATAACAAAAGACTTGAGACGATAATATTGCCAGCCAAATACTCTTAATTTCATTTCCATATAACTAATTGAAAATCTTACATCATCAGAGCCAAACATAGGGCCCATTATTGTATTTCAAGTACATATGACATCAAAGAAAATAAACCTATCTATTACAGACTCCTTTAACTCTAATCATCTTGGCCGACTTGCTATATATTTAGGCGGGTACACTTGAGAAGCTCGTCACTCTTCCCTGGTCCCATCATTCTCTAGTTTCTCATAATCATTACCTGAAAATGTTAAGAAAAATAGGTGTGAGCGCACTGGCGCCTAGTAGGATTTATATCTCGTGTTGCGGGCATGCTTTACGTAATTAACATGTTAACAGGTAAGATTCTATCATGCAATACTCATGACAATAATGATAGTGACAAATCCAAGAGATAACATGTACGAGGACAGTTCAGCGACAATTCCATGACAGTGCTCATGTGAGATGGAACGATTAACAAAGAGAAGGATGACAGTACGATCATTTATCAATGGAAGAGATTCAATAACATGTAGCATGTACAAAGATATCTCAAGTTGAATTCCATAGAATTCCAATAAACAATGACATATGGGGTTCATTAACGATGACATGTACAATAGATTTGGTCATTTCACATATAACAGTTTAATCAATCAATCAATCAATCAACAGTGTGGAAATTACCTAGATTAATCTCGCATTCAATTAGGTGATTGCCAGACACCTCAATGGATCATATACTCTCGCGATTTATAAGTATTTTGGCTGCTCCTCCCAGGACCAGACTGGGCCCTATTTGCACAGGCATAGTTGTAAACCGAAGTTCTAATAATTTCTGGTAATTCCATTTATTCATTTACGGCCAATATGAATTCTAATAAATAGACAGTATGTACTAAAGATCATGTCAATGATTATAGAGAACAAGGTAAGTGAACATGATCCTGAGTAAAATTCTGCAGCATAACAGCTTATTACTTAGTTCAATTCTTACACTTAATGGCTTAGTTTCAATGTGTCAAATCACTCTCACAAGAAGTAGATAAGAATAGAAGTGCGTTCTATCTTCTGGGTACTTCATTGGTACAACCAACTCAGTATCCATGGAGTATGAAGAATTACGGAGGTCTTGGAGAAAAGGTCACTAGTCTGCCGATACGGAATGACCAGCCGAGAGTTTCCAAATCCCCAAGAGAGGGCTGCCTATATGTGCAATGTGTCATGTAGAACGTGTCTCAATCCACAATCCATCAGTTTAAAACAAGACGGAAAGCTTATAACAATCAAGCATGACATGTGTGATCAATCTATCACATGGTTGTTGTACTTTTAGCATATAACACTTTTCAGTTATGAACAAGGCAGAGTATAGCTCCAATCAATCACATGGTAGATGAAATTAATCCATAATTGAAACACTTAGAATAGCAGTTCAAAATTCTTATGGATTTCATTTTGGTTGGTCATTTTTTAGGCCATTGAATAGCTACATGACATGATATAATAGTAGGGCATGCATATGGTTAACTGAACAACTCATTAAAACAGTATCGGGTTGGCCTTTAAATCACGACGGGTTCAGTTGTCGCACTTCAAAGGGTCGTACACAGTCAAAACATGACTATGTGTAAAGTTTCTAAATCGCGACGGCCCTACCCGTTGCGTTCCAATCGCGACGGGTCAGATCGTCGCCATTCAGGTAAGGAATCGATTGTCAGATCGATTGTCCAATCAGGAACGCGACGGTCCCATCTGTCGCGTTCATAATGCGACACATCAATATGTCGCGATGACTCTTGAATCGCGATGTTTCGATACGTCGTGTTCAAGAGTTGACTTAAAAATCTGAATATAAAAATAGTGTGAAACGTTGGGCGGGAAAATGAACAAATCCTGACGGCATGTGCTGTCACGTTCAAGAGGGGTGCTGAAACCCATGCGACACAGTTTTATGTGTCAGGGTTGACTGGTCAAACATCAAAACACGACGGAACGGTCTGTCGCCTGTATTGGAATCGTGACGTAGATGTACGTCGCGTTCACGCAAAGAGAACCGTGACATCTGGAGTCGTCGTGTTCTTGGATCTTGCCCGAAAATGCAGAAACGACTATACTCCTTCATGATAGACTTATAACTTGACATACAGAGATCTTACAGAAGATATACACATTTCTTACATGTAACATTGGATGTTCGGCGGCACTCTCCAAGGATACAATAATTTCCTCACATTTAGCGACATCTTGGGCCTATTGTTTGGGGGGCAGAGTGAATTGGCCATAATTGACTGCTATGTCAACACTTAGCTTCTCCCCCGGCAAGAGAACCCAAGTATTTTTAATACTTTTTGATATCCAGGAGCCACTTTAAAAGGTTACGTTCAATCGTGCAGAGACGATAAGAGCAAACAACAACATCTCGATTACGCTTTCCAAAGACTATACCATGCCCCAATTGAATTAGACCTCCTCTTCACCCCCATGCATGTTGGGACAAACCATTGGGCTCTTTTGGTCATCAATAATAAAGAAAAAGAGTTCCACATGTATGATTCATTAAGAACAAAAATCGTCCTAACATTCCAGAATACATAAGTGTCAACCAAATTGCACACTCAATTACCGTGTTATGGCAGGAGAAACATGTGTTACATATAGGACTTACATTTGTTACGGAGCATGCACATATATGTTACATCTATTACAACAAGTGTACGTCAACTAATTAGAACTCTTTATTACTTTTTTCATACAGGTGGACATACTGAGAACATACATGAAAGGCAGGGACTCGATACAGCAAATTGGTCACTACGCTACCCCGACCCATGCTCATAGCAAGGATCGGGATACAACTGCGCCATATGTACTTGCAAATACATGGAGTTTCTGGCACGTAGGGACACTCAAGTTTCCCCTTCACTCAGGTACTCCATGCCATCAATCAACCTCACACACAACAATCAGCCACTTCTCTAAATGGAAAGCCCTTCTTTCAGGATGACATGCCAAGTGTGCGAGCTAGCTTCTCCGTCCACCTCATCAAAGCGTACTTCAATGCACAAGAATGTTCAGAGCATATATAATTCGAAGCGAAGAACCATAGTTGCCGCACGTACAATTTCCTACTTCACATGTCATTATATTATACATTTACTTGAGGAAACACTTGTTAATTCATTACAGTGAGGACACTGTCCTCTTTTAGTAGGCCAACTAACATTTTTTATTATAGTACACATAAAAATCTAATACAGTATACATAATAACCGGTTACAGTACGAGCACTACATTCTTACATACAGTACGAGGACTACATTCTTACAGTTCTACTTGCAGCACGAGCACTACACTCTTACAGTATATGTAATAACTTGTTACAGTATTTACTTATTTTGATTATAGTATACATAATACATGTTAAGTATGTACTCATTACTAACATGTTGAGTTTACATGATAGAGAGCACATACAATAGATTATTTAGCGCCCACAGAAGATTGCATAAAACGAAAATATATTACAAAAACAAGCCTCACAATAATAAGTCCCTATACTCCCTAAGCCGATGACTCGGGGGAGGAGGGAGAGGAGGAACGGAGAGGGGAGGGAGAACGGAGGGTGCAGATGGTTTCCGCCTCAGAGCCAATGTCAAGGCGGATGTCAGTGAGGCCCTTGTTGCCGTATAGTCTAAAGGCTTTCTGTAAAGTCATCCTTCAACCACTGTAAAACCCCTTCAGAAGTCGGGGGTGAATCTTCTTCAACAACAGGCATCGGTGGCACCGTGTAACGCCCCGACGCGGAATATCGGAGCGGGATTACAGTTATTAAATAGTACAGAGCGAGAAATAAATGCAAACCATTGCACAATGGAATAATACCCAATAAACTCCAATTTCATTAATAATTCACCAGTCATCATTACATCATCGTATCAGAGCCAAACTAGGGCCCAGAGTACTTTATTGAAAATCAAACTATTACATAATGACTAACTGACTCACAAACTCTTAACTATACTAACTACTACTAGATAGCACTGGTGCTGAAATGGTCACTCCTGAGCATCTCCCTCAGTCCCGTCCTCGTATGTGTGGTCGTCTCCATCCGACTCACCTGACACATTAAATAAATACGCAGGATGAGCGAATAACGCCCAGTAGGACTTAATATCTCATGAACACAAGCATGCTTTAAATAGTTAATGTTTTAATGGCGGGTTAACTAGAGAGTAAAGTCATGTAGAGCATGTCACGATAACGAGAGAACAATTGCAACTGGCACAGGGAAAATAGTACAATGAGAACGATAATAGAATGGCCATGTAACGATATAACATGTAAATTGCACAACGGTGCTTAGTAACGATCACGCTTGCACTTGTAGAGATAGCACTTTGATTGTCATAGATTAATCTAGATAGTAAACTGGCGCTGGATGCATGCCGTAACACATCCTATGATCATTTTAACTCCCATGGGTACTGACACTTTTCGGGCGCTCCTCCCAGGACCTGATCGGGCCCTATTGCGCTGGCATTAGTCATTTCTTTATCTTAGACAATCACACGAATGGCCAGTAGAGTACCAAGAAGAGATAAGAGAGTACTAGACGAGATAGATGAGAGTGTAGAGAGAACGTGAACAGATGAGAGTAAAGAGACTGTAGATGAGAGGGGTACAATCGTAAAACGACGATAAACACGATAGTAACGGTTGCACAGCACCAAGTCGGGTGCCGGCAGTCTGGTAGAAGTCACATCCGCCCCTTAGCCGTGCTGTGTACATGGGTCAGGTGGTCCGGTGTGAATCAAGACGAGAAGGAAGCACTAAGGCCATGGATCGTACTGATCCCTAAGAT
>JACBKR010003024.1:0-31435 GCA_014218235.1 Colocasia esculenta
CGACCGGGTTCGAAGTGCCGATTCTGAATTGGGGCCTCGCGGGCGGTTCCGACCCCCGGCGAATAAAGATCCGCGTCCCGACCGGAGGGTACGGCAGTCGGTGTACTAGTACACAGGCTCCGGGGCAGAATTTTGGACCACAGAACGAATTCCACGAAACCAAAGCCTTGTCAACCGTCTCAGAGTGCCGATTCTGATTTGTTGTCACATAAATGATTCCAATTCCCGTGCGGAAAGTTATGCCCAATTTTTTCGCTGAGGGGTGAGAATAAACTGGAGTGGGTGACTATATCGGCGATGTTCGGGCACCGTTATCCACGACCTGGGGAGCAGATCTCGAGTCGAATTGAACAAGACTTTCGATCGCTGTGACTGGGCGGCTCCGCGTGTGGGCTCTGCCAGTGATTCGCGTAATCGAGGGAGTTGCTACAGCCAAAAAACCTTTGAATAGGGGAGATCGTCGGCTAGAATCACAATTTCGGAGTGCGAAATCAATGTTTTTCGACCCCGAAACGACGTCTTATCGCCTGAGGCAATAGGGGGCGTCAAGCGCCTCTTAGTGCCGATTCTGAATTGGGGTCTTATAAGCGATTCCGATAACCGAGCGAAAAGTTATGCCTGTTTTGAGCGAAGCGGTGTTCGTATGTGATCGCATCGGCAGCCTGCGACCGCGCTCCCGGAGAGGAATTTGGGCGCCGGACCGAAAATCTCCGAATGTGACCATTTACCGACCGGGTTGAAGTGCCGATTCTAAATTGGGGCCTCACGGGCGGTTCCGACCACCGGGCGAATAAATATCCGCGTCCGACCGGAGGGTACGGCAGTCGGTGTACTAGTACACACGCTCTACAGCGGAATTTTGGCCCCATAATGGAATTCCACGAAACTAGCACCTTGTCGACCGTCTCGGAGTGCCGATTCCGATTTGTTGTCAAATAACGACGTATTCTATGCCTGTGCTGAAAGTTATGCCCAATTATTTCGCTGAAGGGGTGAGAATAAACCGGAGGGGGTGCCTATATCGGCGATGTTCAGGCACCCATATCCACGACCTGGGGAGGTGATCTCGCGTCGAGTTGAACAAGACTTTCGATCGCTGTGACTGGGCGGCTCCGCGTGTGGACTCCGCCAGCGATTCGCGTAATCGAGGGAGTCGCTACAGCCAAAAAACCTTGGAATAGGGGAGATCGTCGGCTAGAATCGCAATTTTGGAGTGTGAAATGAAGGTTTTTCAACCCCGAAATGACGTCTTATCATCTGAGGCAGTAAGGGGGAGTCGAGCGCCTCTGAGTGCCGATTCCAAATTGGGGTCTTATGAGCGATTCCGATAACCGAGCGAAACGTTATGCCTATTTGAGCGAAGCGGTGTCCGTATGGCATCGCATCGAGAGCCTGCGACCGCGCTCCCGGAGAGGAATTTGGGCGCCAGACCGGAAATCTCTGAATGCGACCATTTACCGACCGGGTCGAAGTGCTAATTCTGAATTGGGGCCTCTCGAGAGGTTCCGACCCCCGGGCGAATAAATATCCGCGTCTGACCGGAGGGTACGACAGTAAGTGTACTAGTACACACTCTCCGGGGGGGAATTTTGGCCCCATAACGGAATTCCACGAAACCAGCGCCTTGTCGACCGTCTCGGAGTGCCGATTCCGAATTGTTGTCACATAAACGATTCCGATGCCTGTGCGGAAAGTTTATACCCAATTCTTTCACTGAAGGGGTGAGAATAAACCGAGGGGGTGACTATATCAGCGATGTTCGGGCACCCATATCCACGACCTGGGGAGGAGATCTCGCGTCGAGTTGAACAAGACTTACGATCGTTGTGACTGGGCGGCTCCGCGTGTGGGCTCCGCCAGTGATTCGCGTAATCGAGGGAGTCGCTACAGCCAAAAAACCTTTGAATAGGGGAGATCGTCGGCTAGAATCACAATTTCGGAGTGCGAAACGAAGGTTTTTCGACCCCAAACGACTTCTTATCGCTGAGGCAATAAGGGGGCGTCGAGTGCCTCAGAGTGCCGATTCCAAATTGGGGTCTTATAAGCGATTCCGATAACCGAGCGAAAAGTTATGTCTGTTTGAGCGAAGCGGTGTCCGTATGTGATCGCATCGGCAGCCTGCGACCCGCGCTCCCAGAGAGGAATTTGGGCGCCGGACCGGAATCTCCGAATGTGACCATTTACCGACTGGTCGACGTGCCGATTCTGAATTGGGGCCTCACGGGCGGTTCCGACCACCCGGGCGAATAAATATTCACGTCCGACCGGAGGGTACGGCAGTCGATGTACTAGTACACACGCTCCGGGGTGCAATTTTGGCCCCAGAATGGAATTCACGAAACCAGCGCCTTGTCGACGTCTCGGAGTGCCGATTCCGATTTGTTGTCACATAAACGATTCCGATGCCCGTGCGGAAAGTTTGCCCAATTATTTCGCTAAAGGGGTGAGAATAAACTGGAGGGGGTGACTATATCGGCGATGTTCGGCACCCATATCCACGACCTGGGGAGGAGATCTCGCGTCGAGTTGAACAAGATTTCCGATCACTGTGACTGGTGTTATCACAGGGATTGTACTTCCCTCGACACACGAACGTGTACTAAAACTAGTAGTGTGGAAATTTGTGTGTGATTGCCACCTAGATAACTGCCTGAATAAGAGAATGATGGCTAGCTAAACTAGGAATAGGAAAAATATGGACGAAGGAATACCTGGTGTCGCGGTCGTCATAGGCTCCGCGATAGACTGATGTCGCGTCAGTGCACACTGACGCGTCTCATGTCGCGTCACTCTCCTTCGTCACGTTCTCTAAATGCGGGAGATGTTGGGTATGGACCTTCTTCTCGTCCTCCAGCCGGCTAGAGAACCAGAGCTTCTCGTAGATTTCACTTGTTTGCCTGCCAATCAAAGAAAACACAAAGAAAACACCCCATTAGAATATGTTAAGCACAGTATCTATTCTAAAGATGAAAGAAAGTGGGGGATCATGGTGGGAACACACCTGGGGTGGTTTTGAACCCCTATGGGTGTGGGAAAACGTGGGTGGATAGTAAGTGTGCTCTATCTAGGAATAACATAAAAATGCATGTAGAAATAGGAGGAAGGAAGGAGGAAGAAAACGAGCCCCATTGGGGTGACTCCCTGGCGTGGGTACAGCTCCAAAGATGTGCAAATGCTCCAGGAGATTGTTGGGGTCGCCCTCCTCACGCTCCGCGCTCCATTGATGGTAAAAGAGTAGCTTTGTGGAGTGGCATGTGAAGGGAAATGGTGGGAATGGGTGGCTGCGATGCTAAGTATGGGTGAGAGGGAATTTCGGCAGCCCTTCGGGGTGGTAATTAAGGCTCTCCTCGTCCTTGAGGAGGGGCCTTGTTTATATAGAGCTTGGAGTGAGAAAATGGTGATATTATCTCCTTGAAATGGCTCAGAAATTAAAATGGGAGATAAACCTCATCAAAATCGGATACAGAGTCCTTAGAAATCCTTAGGAGAGTCCCTAAGGCCTAAATCCCGCCCAAGGGGTTGGATAATCCCTAGGATTAAGTTAGGTTTATAGAAGGATAAATAGGAGGTAGTTGTGAGGCCAGAGGGTTCGGTCATTGTCGTGACAGATCGTAGGGCCGCGACTCTAAACGCGACGGTGCGGGGGGTCGTGACAGTATTGCCTACGTGCATGTATAATGCATGGGCTGTCACGGCAACCCGTACTGTCGCGACCATAGACGCGACGCCACGATGCGTCACGACAATGAATCTGAATAATCATGAATTATCAGCGAACCATATGAAAGATAAGAGTATTATGTCTCAAGGACTCTTTCAAAATGATAATGCGGGATTTCAAGGCATTTTAACGGTTAATGGACTCCAAACAAGCCTAATGGTGGGCTCAAGGTGAGTGACCAATTAGGGCCCACTAAGGTAACAAGAAATGTGGTTCAACCCATTAGTCATAATCGGGTGTCTACAGATTTGCCCCTCCTTGGCTTCCACTTTGTAGGGGAGCGAAGTGGAAGTGGAGTGGAGATGTCATGTAGTGACGGCGGAACGGAGATGACACGGAGTGGACTGAAAAGTGGGAGCCAAGGTTAAGAGACACCCGTTCTAACCAATGAGCAATTGGAATCTTCGTGAAAGCCCCGAGTTGGTTGCTCGAGCAGAATGCAAAGAAGAGCACAAGTCTCGACGAGAGGAGAAAAAGAAAAGGACGATCAACCCTCGATTGAGAGGTACCCTAGCCGATTGGCCTACAGGTTTCATTTTGGAGGGACATGTGCGTGCCAGGCAGGTAACTCATGACTCTGTCCTGGGAGCGTTTCGCAACCAAAACGGATCAAAGGAGTAGGACGAATAATTGGGAGATCCAGACAGGGAAGTTCTTGTCATCTGACGGAACAACTCACTCGGAGGCAACCCTTCCGATTCGGAGTGGAATTGAGATTTCTTGTTTTGAACGTGAAAATGATTAGGCACTCAATAAGGTTCATCATTAGTCAAGAATGAGTTAGGGAAGCTCAAAGTCCTACATGATGCATGCTGGGCTAAAATAAAAGAAATCATCAAAACAATGCGAAGAAAGAGAAAATAGAAAGTATATCAAGGATAATATTATTAAGCTGGATAAGAACGGGTCAAGAGACTACCTGTACCGCAGTACCAGCCTGAACATATCATTCCCGTACTTATCTAACTTAATGGCCTATCCGACGACTAACAATGTGCACCTAGATTATCACTGTTTTTGGTAAAGGGGAACTCAAATCCTAGAGCACATTGAGAACCAGCCGGTCCTTGAAGCGATATAATAAGTAAGATACCATATAGTAATGCGAGGAGTAGGGAAAGAAATACAATACCTGACTTACCTGTATGATATCTTTTTGATTTGCTGGTTTTCTGATTTTTTTTTGGATTTTGTATTTGGCATTGATAGAAAAAACAATAAATGAGGTAACAAGCACGCAACAATTGAAGACAATAAACAACACAGCATAAACATAAAAATACCCCTCGGGTAGAGAGGCGACTTCCTAGACGACCGCGACAAGTCGCGTCGCACAGCCCTGTCGCGACAAGGTCGCATCAGATCCGGTGTCGCGACTCGGACAGAGCTCGGAAAGACCAGGAAACGAGTTTATCCTTATCCTAGGACTCTTAGACTAACACTAGGATTCTTAAACCTCTTCTAATCTTATCCTAACACTAGTCTCGGGATTAGAGTGGGTTTCTAACTCTTAAGACTCTATAAATAGAGGGTTTGGTAGTGCTAATCCCGCAGCTAATCTCCTCTCTCCTCTTTTCTTCCAGATTCAAGCTTTTCCCCTCTCTTTTGCAGACATGAAGAGGAAGCTTTCTGCATTCCAGGAGGATATTCCTCCCTACTCTGGCCCAAAAGCTGCTAGGGACTCATATGCCGATCTGAAGCAACTCTCTGCCATCCCGGGGCACATCTACACCTGCCCGGAGCTCCAAGTAAGTAGCTTCTTTCTTCTCAAGTTCTGAACTTTCTGCACTATACTCTATTTTCCCCTGTTTTGCTCTTTCTTTCTTCTCTTCTCCCCTCCGTTCCTCATGTTTCTTCTTCTATTTAGATCCTCCCCAGCCAAAGGCGGTTCTCAAAAGTGCCATGGCTAGTGCCTATGCTCGAGCTATTGTCGCCTACGTCTATTGGCCACTTGAAGGAGTGGGGGCTGTCCACCGTCTTTGTTGGCCAAGAATTACAACAAGATGGTGCATGTGGGAAAGTGTCACGGCAATGACGGAGCTGTGGCATCCGCAAACAAACACGTTCGTCTTCCCGGGTTTGAAGCGACGATTCTTCTAGAGGAACTGGAGGTCATGCTCGGCCTCCCATGCTATCAAAGGGGCGAAGAACCGACAATTTCCTACATGGTGGAGCAAATCAACTCTTGGAGCATCTTGGCGTACATTACCACAAGAAAACCGACCTCTACTCCATGACGAGCGGTATGCACATCCACCTTCTTCCAATCGCACAGTGGATTACCTCCCAGTGCAAGCGGAAGACCAAAACTACGCTGCCATCGCCAAGCAGCCGCCATATGCATTTGCGGCATCATACTCTTCCGAAATCTGACGGCGCCATCTCTTTCGGCAACCTTAGCATTATTGACTCCATTTCTGAAGGTATGAACATTGGGCAAGCTGTCTTGGGTTTCTTGTATGCCGGCCTAACTTCTGCAGCGCTCGGGGTCCTTTCTATGGATCGGTTATCGCCCTCGAGTTATGGATGGGAATGCACATCCAATTCCGATCGGCGGGGGACCTGACTACGGAGTGCAAAACGATGTTGAACCATCCATTGGCGTACGTGGGAGGGCGACTTCACATGAGCACTCGAGCTTGGTGCAAACAGCTCAAGTGAAAGGAATACGAGCATGGCGCGAGTACCTCCGCAATTTGACCGTAGCCAGTTTGACATGCCCCCCGATTCATGCATGGCCGGATAATCCACCTCCCTCAACGCACCGGGCTCACCTTGAGGCTGCTGGGCAATGAAGCATTAGTTTCCTACAATCCGGACCGTTGCTATCTTCAATGCGGTGCGGCTCGGACGGTGGTCCCGATCCTCTCACACTTCCCGCCCATCCAGAGAGGAAAAGAGGTGATGCACAGGACGAGCGCGATATGCGTAGCGCCGTCGTCCACTGGGAGGGATGTGCGATGAGCGTAGTTCAAGCCGAGGTGGAGGAGGATGATGACGTGATCAGAGAATATATCGAAGCTTTGAAGGAAATCCAGCCATGGCAGAACCAATTGATTTGATTTGATTTGATTTGTAGGCAAGATGGTAGCTAGGAAAGGACTTGTAACATCTTACTTGATTGCATAGAAAGAATTAGAGCATGTAATGACTTGGGTTTGAATGAATAGAACTGATTTTTTTCTGTAAAGGCATTGGCTCTGTTGAAGTCGCGACGGTAGTGGGTGTCGCCTTTATGTCGCGCCCCAGCGCGGCGTTGCGACTATGTCGCGATGGCCCTAAGCGTCGCAACATGAACGCGACCGCCCGCTACGCCGCGTCAAGAACCGACTCATTCAAAACCCAAACGGCTCTTCCTTTCTTCCCTTCCGTCTTTCAAACATTCAAATCTCCTCATCTCCGAACCTTCCCCATCCCACGATCTTGCATTATCCAGCCTCCTCATTAGCCCACAACTCACCAAACCAACCCCCATTGCGATGGAAGGAGGAAAGGAAACTGGCGAGGGTTCATTGCGGAGGAAGCGTCAAGCGGGGCGTCGGAGCTCTCGGCGACGGGGGAGGAGCCTCCGGTCGAGGAGGATGTGCCCGAGGTCGAGATGGAGGAGGAGGAGGAGGAGACGGCTCCGGTTGTGAACGTGGAGGAGGAGCGGAGGAAACGGGCCAAGGCGATGAAATCGGTAAGTATCTCGACCCCAAAACTTGTATGGATGCATGAATGTGTAGGACGGAGCCCCCAGAGGGTGCAATGTAGGGCGAAAAACCCAGAAAGGAGGATCAAACAAGAGGGCTACCGGTTTGATCCTGATATCGCGTCAGCCCGACCTCCCGCGACAGGATGTCGCGTCGGAGCGGGGCATCGCGACCAGGTCGCGACGTCTAGGGTAGACGCGACCTTATCGCGGTCTACGGAGATGATGTGATAAGGTTGCGGCGCCCCGTGTTGCCGTGACTAGGTCGCGACGGCTAACACTGTCGCAACACAAACCGAACACAGAAACCTGACTTTAATTTAACCTGAATGGATCTGCAGGGTGAGATGAGGGCCCGAGTGTCTTGGACGCTAGTACTGGCTGTCTTCCTGGCCTTCCCCCCTTTTCAGAGAGAGAGGGTAGAGGAGATGGGATTTGGAGAGATCCTTAGGATGGAGAGGATGAGGGTGGATCCGGCCCTCACCCAGGCTCTGCGGAGCAGATGGGATACGGAGGCGACTGCCTTTGTATTCCCATGGGGGCACATGATCCCCAGTCTGGAGGATGTGAGCCGGATCACAGGGCTCAGAATTTACGGGCGACCGGTGAGTGGCTATACCTATCCCTGTTACCATGAGTTAGCTGAGCGACTCCTAGACCTCCCGGTAGAGCGTAGGTCCTCCCTGGTGCCGAGGGTAGCATTACAGGAGAGTCTAGGATTGTATGATGCAGGGAAGAACGCCGGAGAGAGTGAGGATGAGTACTTAGAGAGGCTAGCCAGGGTCAGCCGGAGAGAGCTAGCGAGTGAGCCCGGGCCGCAGGCGGACTTGGACTTGCGCCGCTTTCTTGTTCTCTTCCTTGGTAGACTTTTGTTTGCCACGAGAGGTGAGGTAGGGGGTATGCTTGGGGGGCAGCCTTTCTAGCGCACCAGTACGACGGCTTGAGTGCTTCGGAGCGGCAGACTTCTACCAGCGGATTCTACCCTTTCCTTCAGGTACACTTGCTTCTCTATCCCTTCTGGAATTAAATTGCATTTCCCTAAATGCCATCTGACTTGTTTTTCATCTTTAGGTCTGGGCCTATCTACACCTCCCAGCCCTGGGGAGAGGGGATCTCGCACGGCCGGGCCTCGTGCCCATTGCACGCCACTGGGACTCTCGCCGAGACACCCGCCATCTCGTTGATCAGTTGGAGCGATTGCAGGAGGCCATCGACAGCCACCCCTACCTGGATGTAAGTGCCCTCAACCTTCCCTTTCGATATATAGCTTGATTTCACTTGTTGACTAACTTTATTTTTTGCAGGTGATTTGGTAGCCATACCTAGGGGAGGGTTCTGAGGGACAGCCCTGGTTGGTGCAGGCCCGCCCCTACTTTGGTAGGTCGGTGTGGTTGCATGCACTCAACCTCGTGCTACCTCTTAACCTATTCCTGACCCAGCGCTCATTGGGACTCAGACAGAGTGCAGTGGAGTTCCCTGTCCAGACCGGTTCACCAGACCGGGCCGGAGTTTCCGGGGGCTCCATGACACTACTGACTGGCGTGAGCGGGCGCGAGAGCAGATCGAGAACTGGGAGCGCAAGGGCAAGGCGGTCAAGTCAGACGCGACCACCGACGATGCCTACCTCCAGGCGTACGCCTTGAAGTATGGAGGAAAGGTATACAAGAGCGCCCGACACCAGGTAAAACTCCTAAACCACGGCTCAATGAATTTAGGAATTATGGAATTGAGCTGATGATTTGAAAATGTATTGCAGGTGGATGTAGCTGGTGAGATCGCGTCGCTCCGAGCACTATTGCATTCGGCGATGCAGGATCGGGAGACAGCACAGAGGCAGGCAGCGGAGCTGGTAAGTACCTCGCCCAATTTCAGTACTTAATTTTATTTAGGTGAAATTTGGAAACTGACATGTGCTCTTGGGCGCAGCGGAGTGAGCTGGAGAAAGTGAGGAGCACCGGAGCAGGCGGTGCTTCTTCTTCTCGAGATGCAGGGGCTCTCCATCACTTCTCATCACTTCTGGAGGCCCGGCTGGCGGGGGGTGCTGAGGGCCGAGGAGGCTCAGCGACACCTGGAGGAGCGGGTAAGTATATTTGAAGATTTTGAGTTGATCATTTTAATTGATACTGATTGATTGCTTGTTGCAGGAGAGAGATTTTGGCTCACTACGGAGCACGCCATGGATCTGCAGGCTCAGAGGGACCAGTACCAGGGTCAGAGAGATCAGCTTCAGGGGAGATTCAGTCCACTCGGAGCGAGAGCGACCAGCTGCGCATCCGGCGGAGGCAGCTGAGCCGGGTGGCGGAGATGACGAGGGAGCTGGCGACATTGCGGGTGCAGGGGCCGTCAGCTGACCAAGAGGAGGTGGAGCGACTGCTGTCGCGCTACAGGCACAGGAGGCGGTGGCGAGGAGTCTCCAGCAGATCGTGACGGACATAGGCCGTTCACGGAGCAGGAGCAGGAGTGTAGCGAGACGTAGCAGGGCGACGGGGGGTACGGTGGGGCAGTACTTAGCGAGTTCCTCCAGTCGCCGGAGGAACGAGGAGGAGGGGAGGCGCCGTCAGGACGAGGCGGGCACTCACCAGGGCGAGGGAGGTGGTGGTGAGATGTTGCCACCACCTGACAGACAGGAGGGATCCGGGGAGTGTGGCGGTGGGGAGTGAGGAGACTTGTGAGTCACACCCCCCACCCCCCTTATCTTATGTACATGTTGTTCAAATTAGTGCAGCTTTACTTTCATGTCAATGTTTGTGATAAATGAATGGTTTGTGATTGACACGAGTGTGAGTTGAGTTTCAAACAAGCGAGAGAGATAGGGAGTTCTGAGTGCGACGCTGTACTCCCTTTTGAAATGCCTGTTCCTGCACACACTTAGAAGAACAAGTTAGATCTGTTCTTAGGCTCAGCCCCTTGCGCTGAAATGATAAAATCTAACTCCGTAATTGTCAGGGGCTGAGCCTTATTAAATAGGCGAAAAGAAATGAAAAATATGCATGCTAAAGAAAAGCGATATGTACACACATTTTTTTTTTTTTTTTTGAAAGATTCTAAAATTTTTTAGATTCTTGAAGGTTTTCTATTTTTGATTTTTGAGGATCTTTTGTTTTTTTTTTTGGTTTTTTTTTTTTAAATTTTTGATTTTTTTTGTTTTTGAGATCTTTTGATTTTTTGATTTTTTTTTTGAAATTTCTCTTGATAACAACACTTCTTGATCTCGAGTGATTAGCCCTGAGCCTTACCTCCATCTCATTTTGGCGAATAAGGTTTATGTGCAACGTGCATTCGTCTTTGGTTTGCTAAGATTTCTTGCCCCTTGGATATTAATGTTCCAACACAGACCAAGCGTAGGGATTCTTTGGTCATTTTAGGGAGGACAGGAAGAATATAAATGTGGTAAGACTTAATCTCGGGGTCGGGGTTACTGGCTTGTAAAACTTGCAACGAGTATGTCACATGTGAGATTCATCTGTTGTCCAGGGACTTTAGGGCCACAGTATTTTCTTCTTCGATTGGGGCATGCGTGCGACCGGGCTCAAGGGCGTCCCGCGGGAACTGTACTGCCACTCTTTAACATGCCCCTACATTTTATCATTTCATCCCTTTATTTTGTGCTATATGTATATATTTTTTTCTCTCTTAGAACTGCCCGTCCCTCTTTGAGACTTCAAACACATGGTTTACACTGTTGCACGTCTACAGGCTAGCCTCCCCCTTGCCCCTAGACCTTGTCCGAGTAAGGAAAGAATTGACCCTTGCTTCCCTGAACGAGGGCTAAGCGGGAACATCATACATGAAGGGGAAATGACCTCAGGTCACCGTGTTGAGTGCGTGGTTGAGCATAAATGTTATTCTGCCAGTAGGAGAGGGAGTGAGACACTTGGCAAATGGCTACCTGTCAATTGGTGTTGTTATCAAAAGACTGTTTATTAGGGGTAGAATCTTTTAAGATATAATCCATTCCATGGGTGAGAGAGTTCATCGCCATCGGCATTAACTAGCCTATACGCGTTCCCCGGGTACACTTCCTTAACGACGTACGGCCCTTCCCAGTTTGCTGACAATTTGGACCTTGGACCTCCAGGTTTTATGAAAATACGCTTCAAAACCATGTCTCCTTCTTGAAATTTGCGCTCAATCACTTTCTTTTGAAAAGATCTTGAGAGTCTATTTTGATATGAAAGCACATGATCGGCTGCAGCCAGGCGCCGTTCGTCTAAGAGTTCTAGTTGTGTAAGCAACGCCTCCCGATGTTCATCGGGATTAAGTTCCTTGTCTAACTGAATTCTCAGCGAAGGGATGAGGATTTCATGTGGACATACCGCTTCCATTCCATATGTAAGTGAGAAAGGAGTTTGCCCGGTGGGCGTGCGGACGGAGGTGCGGTAGGCCCACAAAGCCTCAATTAGCTTTTCTGGCCAATCAGCGAATTTATTAGACTCACAAGTTTTCTTTAGAATTTTCAAAAGTGTTTTGTTTGTGGCTTCGGCCTGGCCGTTGCCCTGTGGATAATACGGAGACGAATGATGCAAGGAAATATTGAATCTCTTACATAGGTCTTGAAGTTCTTGGGATATGAACTGGGGTCCATTGTCGGTGACGAGGCTGCCTGGTACTCCAAACCGCGCAATGATGTTCTTATGTTCTTCATGATGAATCTACACGGTCGAACCTTTGATTTCTGCAAATGCTTCTGCTTCGGCCACTTGGTGAAATACTCAGTAGCAGTGAGGATGAAGGATTTTTTTTTTATCTGAGCATTAGGATCACCAAGGGCCCGATGATATCAAAGGCCCACATGGAGAAAGGCCAAGGAGAAGATAGTGGATGCAGAGAGGAGGAGGAGCATGGATTTTATCGGCATGGATTTGGCATTTGACACACCTACGAACGTAGGCGGCACAGTCTTCTTCTAAGGTTGGCCAGTAGTAGCCCTGCCTAAGAATCTTTTTAGCCAACATCTGACCATTCACATGCCCTCCACATTCACCGGAGTGGGATCCTTCCACCACCTTCCAAGCCTCTTTATCTGTCACACATCTAAGGAGCATTCCATTTAGAGCGCGTCTGTAAAGCACTTCACCAATGAGGGGTACTTTAGCGCCGCCCTACGAATAGCTCGCCTATCCTCTGCTTCAGCTTCTTCTGGGAGGTACCGTCTCTACAATATTGCTCAATCTCATGGTACCACGGCCTTTCTTCTTCTATCAATTCTCCTAATTCAACCAGCAATAACTCCTTTGCCTCCTTCTTCTCTGCCTTCAGAACTAGAGAGCTCCTAAGGTTCAAGAACCAAGGATCCTGAGTGGAGGGAGCTTCTAACCTTTGAACAGTGATAGTCTCAGCACTACGGCTGAGAGGGAGGAGAGAGATGAAGCTAACGATGCCAGAGCATCGGCCAGAATGTTCTGAGAGCGAGGAGTATGGATGTAGATAAGTTGACGGAATTGCTTGGCCAGGAGCGTGACCAGATCTTGATAAGGCTTGAGCTTAGGGTCACGAGTGCGATAGGTAGAAAGAACTTGCCGAAGGACGAGTTGAGAATCTCCTATGATCTTGAGGTGACGCGCGCCTAGGAGGTAGGCAAGCTTAAGACCGGCTAGGAGAGCCTCATACTCGGAGATATTGTTGGTGGCGTAGAACTGGAGTTGATAAGCCAAAGGAATGGTGACCCCTTCTGGGGTGAGCAAGACAGCACCTATGCCCCGTCCCCTAGAATTGAGAGCTCCATCGAAGTGGAGTGACCAGAAGGGATCATGAGAGACAAGTGATAGGTTTTCATCGGGGAATTCCTCTTGAACCGTATCACTATGAGGAAGAGGGAGGTGAGCAAGGTGCTCAGCAATGGCATACCCCTTTATGGCTTTCTGAACAATAAAGGAGATATCAAACTGAGAGAGGAAACTTTGCCAGCGTGCCAATCTGTCGGCGAGGACTGGCTTTTCAGGAGATACCTAATAGGGTCCATTCTAGAAATCAAACTCACCTTATGAGCTAGGAAGTAGTGCTTCAATTTCTGCACTACCCAGACTAGCGCTGCACAGGTTTTCTCCATTGTGGTGAGTTTGAGCTCGGCAGGATTGAAGAGCCTAGATAGGTAGTAGACTGCCCTTTCTTTGCCGGATTCGTCATGCTGAGCAAGGACAGCTCCTAGGGAGTCCTCAATTGTTGACAGATATAGGATTAAGGGTTTCCCAGGGATAGGTGCCTGAAGCACGGGCGGATTCATAAGATAACTCTTGAGCTCATCGAAGGCCTCTTGGCACTTATCGTTCCATTCAAAATTGACTCCTCCTCTCAACAGTTCGTAGAAGGGACGGCACCTTTGAGAGTGCTGAGATATGAATCTCCTTATGAACTGCAGTCGACCAATCAAACCTCGAAGTTCAGATATGTTCTTGGAGGAGGCATCTCATTGATTGCCTTGGCCTTGTGCGGGTCTATCTGGATCCCCCGTTTACTAACTATGAAGCCTAGCAATTTTCCTGAGGAAACCCCAAACACGCACTTTCTTGGATTCATCTTCAATTGATATTCTTGCGCGCGACGGAACACTTTGGCAAGCACGGAGGAATGTTCACTTCGGGTCCGAGACTTCACCACGATATCATCCACGTAAACCTCAACATCGATATGTATCATGTCGTGGAAGATAGCTAACATTGCTCTTTGATAAGTGGCGCCGGCGTTCTTTAGTCCAAACGGCATGACCACGTAGCAATATGTTCCCCATGGGGTGGTGAAGGAGGTCTTCTCTTGATCCTCCGGGGCTAGACGAATCTGATTGTAGCCGGAATACCCATCCATGAATGATAGAGTTTCGAACCCTGCTGTATTATCAATCAAAACATCCAAATGAGGTAGCGGGAAATCATCCTTTGGACATGCCTTATTCAAGTCCCGAAGTCTATGCAGATACGCACTCTTCCGTCCTTCTTCATCACCGGGACAATGTTCGCCACCCACAAAGGATAGAGGACTACACGAATGAACTTGGCTTTGTGTAGTTTATCAATCTCCTCTTTCATTTTCAAAGCTATGTGGGGGAGGAATCTTCTTAGCTTCTGTTTAATGGCAACTGCCCCTGGCTTCAAGATCAACCTATGCTCTACCAAGTTGGGGTCAATGCCAGGCATATCATCGTAGGACCAGGCAAATGAATCCTTGAACTCCCTTAACATCTCTATGAGCTCTTCTTCTTCTTCGGGAGGGAGATTAGAGGCTATGGTTAGGAGCCTGGGGTCCTCTTTCGTTCCCACGTTTACCTCTTTGGTGGGTTCATCTACTGCCGAGGTAGGTTCATCGAATTTCCTCATGCCACTTGCATACATCTCGGCAGCATCCTCCATCTCACAATCCCCTTCATCTGATGGGTCATCTTCGGCTAGAATCTCGTATACTCCAAATTCATCGTCTAGCCCTTCCTCCAAATGCAGATCCCCTATGTTCAGAACCACTGCCTCCTGGACGAACTCTTCAACAGCTAGAAGAGCGCCACACCTATGCACTAAGTCCAACAGATATCTACGGGGTATGCCACTACCCTTCTTCTTCCTAGACGGGGACAGGGACTTGCAAGGATCTACCCCTGGACTTAAACTAAATTTGATATTTACAGGAGGCTCTGGAGAAGTGTCCAGAGGTTTATTGGAACGAAAACAAGGGTGCGGCAGGGCCGCGAAGGTCCTCCGATGGGACTGGAGGAGGAAGCGGGCCACCCGAGCTCAGGGTGCCGGCAACAGAATCGGGGTGTAGGGGAACAGAAGGCCCCACCCGAATCGCCCGAAATGGCCATGTCTGCCACCAGGCGAAGCGACGAAGGTGGCGAGCCGGAGCAGATGTGACGGATCGCCGTCGAAGGGAGCGTGAAGGTGATGGGGATCGCCGTCGAGAGCAGAGACAGGAGATCGATCACCGTCGGGAAGAGAAGGGGTGACGGGGATCGCCGTCGGGAGCAGGAGAAAGTAGGGCGGTGACGGGGATCGCCGTCGGAGCAGGAGCAGAGAGGTGACGGGGAGTCGGGAGGGAGGAGGGGTGACGGGATCGCCGTCGGGAGCAGGAGAAAGCAGGGGTGACGGGGATCGCCGTCGGGAGCAGGAGAAGCAGAGGTGACGGGGATCGCCGTCGGGAGCAGGAGAAGCAGGGAGTGACGGGGATCGCCGTCGGAGGGAGCAGGAGGAGGAGGAGACGGGGATCGCCGTCTGGGAAAAGGAAGACACACACATTTTTTTTTTTAAGGAAACATTAAACTAACTCGGGAGGCTTCGGGAGAAGGACAGAACCGAGCCATTAAAGAGGATGGTGAAGAAGGTCGAAGGGCGGAGTAACGCTTCTACAGCGTCGGGGAGAAATTGGAAAATGAGGGGAGGGATAAGGGAATAAAATGGAATTTGCAGATAAAGATGGATGAAACAAAATGACTGGGAAACCGGGAAAACCCGGCCAGAGCTCCCTTGTTGATTTGGTTGAACTGACCACTTCAATTTCCTCACCAAATCCAAGCAACTGTCGCTTGGTGGTGGTTGCTGATGCTGATACTGCCACTTGAGACTGCGATGTTCCCTCCTTGCTGAACAAGCGGTTGAGGCCTTCCATTCCTGGCTCTTCTGTCTCGGCTTCTGGTGCGGAAATGCTGCTATCCTCTTTGAACAACAGACTAAATGCAGAGATCAGATCTTCGATATCTGACTCTTTGGTTTCTGCCTCTGCCTCTTCTTCTTGCCAGGACGCTGTGCTTCTAGGGCTTGATATGCAGAACTCGGTATTTCTTTCACCATAGTGTTATATCCTGGCTGTACAGGTCCTCTGACGAAGTGATCATAAAGTGTCCAAACAAGAGGTTGCTGATCTGACTGTGAATGGGATGTGGATGCTGCCCATACCGCGTACCCCAAACCATGCTTCGTGGATTTCCTCGTGCCAGTGACAGTTCTGACTCGGCCTTGGAGGTGAGCACCCAACCCTTTTCCAATCTGGTAGCCAATTCTGAACATGATATCCCATCCTTTGCATTTGCTGACCCATCCTTCCTGACTGCTGCTACTGTTGGGGACACAATTGGACGGTTGGAGGAGAAGGTATATGCCCAGGGGTAGTTCACGTCAAGTATAGAAATGACTGGTTTATTGGATGGCCAGACTGAGGGCAAAATTCTTTCAACCGCTTCTATGGTGGGGTTGTTGTTACACTCTTGACCTTGACTATCCTTCCTTGAAAGGGAAATTTCAAACATTGATGAGCTGTGGAAGGCACTGCCCCTAGTGACTCGATCCACGGGCGTCCCAGAATGGCCTTATAAGTGTGATCGATGTCCAACACATAGAATTCGACTGACATAGCAAGTGGCCCCAACTCTGCCTGCAATGTGATGACCCCGTGACAAGCCCGCCGGAATTGTCATATGCAGCTATTGTAGTGGGGGTAGGTTGCAACTGGCGTTCTGAGATGTTGCAGGCTCTTAGGGTGCTTAGTGGACATACGTTGATGGAAGCTCCTGTATCCACTAACGCTGCATCAATGGCTACCTTATTTATCGTGAGTGTTACACATAAGGGCATTTTCCTGGCTTCAGGAGCAGCTAATTCGCCATCAGAGAAAGTGATTGTGGGCCCTTTGTTCACAATAGAAAGCACGGAGGGCAGGTTGTCGGGGTTCATGTCCTCACTGACCATGACCCTTTGTAGGAAGGCCCTAAGGGCATCTTGATGAGTCTGTGATCTCTTGATCAGTTCCAAAATAGAGATCTTGGCGGGAGTTTGGTCCAGATGTTTCAAAATATCATATTGGGTCCCCGGGACCGCTCTACTTCTTCTGTATCTTGCTGCTGTTGAGTGCTGGCTTGTTGTACCGGCTGACCTGGCATGGCCACGGACGCATTAGGGTACATCCGGGGAACATTCCGCTCCGCAAGGCAAGGCTGTGTGGAGGGGAGAAGGTGAGGTGTCCAGAATGGAGGGGTTGGCTAGTAAAGGTGCTGGCGCAGGGGATAGCGGGATGTTGTTTAGTGGGGGAGTAATGGGTGATATGATGGGGAGTTGTAGGGTGGAGGTGATGGTGGCAATGGTGGGTGTGAAGGAGGGAGGTTCATTGGGTAAAGACGTGGTAGTGGAGGGCGTGATGTGAGAAATAGCCAAAAGCTGGCCCACTTCGTGTTCATCATCAAAGGCCCATTGAGCGTCTGGTGGCGGGTGATGGACAACTGGATTGACTTGTGCGGGTGGAGGAGGCGGTGGAGCAGGCTGAGGGTTTGGAGCTACCGGATGTTGGGGCATGGGATTGCGGATTATGCCAAGGTCATTCGCCGGCTGCTGTAGTTGCTGCGGCTGTTGCTGTTGCTGTTGCTGGTGATACTGTTGCTGGAAGGGCTGGTACTGTTGCTGCTGTTGCTGCTGCTGTGGCTGCTGTCGCCTCTGCTGCTGTTGCTGTTGCCTCTGACCCTGCTGGTCTCTTAGTGTCTGGATTAACCTCTTCATCTCTGCCCAATCGATCTGATTCTGCTCATGAAGATCATATATGATGTCCCTGAATTGGAAGCAATCTGACACATTGTGGCCCGGGTGGCGATGATACACACAGTACTTCGTCTGGTCCGCTGCCATATTCCAATTCGGCTTCTCAGGAGGGAGTCGGAGGGCATTCAAGGACATGAGGGCTGCGAAGACATCGGCCAAAGATTCGGGCAGAGGAGGATATTGGGCTCTCTTGGGTCCGTTGGGTTTCCTAGGTGCAAAACCATTCTGGGGTGGAGGGACCTGAGAGTATTGGCGCTGATCTTGGGGAGGATTCTGACCTTGAGGAGGAGGTTGTCTATTGTTGTTCCATGGCTGTTGAGGTTGCTGAGGTTGCTGGGATCTACCTACTGGGCCTTGGGGATTACTGACTGCACCTACCTGTTCGTTGGTTTGGATTCCCTCGGTGACGGGACCTTGGGGTTTCTTGGCATAACGGGCTTTAGGGGTCTCGAATATGGAGTGTATAGGCGAGTCTCTGAGTTGGGTCTGAATAAAGCGGGCTCGGCTATACAGCTGGTGCATGGTGGTAATGTCATTCATGGCCAGGATGGCTCGGTAGGTAGGAGTGGCATTGGAGATCAGCAACTTAACTTTCTCCTCTTCCGGCATGGGGCAGCGGACTTTAGAAGACAGTGCGCGCCATCGATCAGCATAAGTAGAGAACTCCTCATCAGGCTTCATTTTTTCGGCTACCAAATCCACAAAAGAATATTCGGGTCCAACCCGATCTTGGAATTGCTGCAGGAACCTCTCTTGGACAATTCTGAAATCTTCCGCTTCCTCAGGGGTAAAGAATAAAACCATTCTAGAGCTGGACCATCCAAGGACTTTCTGAACAAGTAGCCATGAGGTGGCGGTCGTACTTGTGAGGTGCAGATTCATAAACAAAATCCTTCAAATGAACATAGGGGTCCCCTATCCCAGAGTATCGCCGATAGACAGGGAGCTCTGACTGAGGTGGCACCCGAGGTATTGGAACGATGGGAGAGCGATGTCGGCTACCTTTCGAGGGTCTATCTGCTTTCTGAGGTCATGGAGCTCCTTTTTCATAACGACCCACTCCGCAAGGAAGTCGGAGGGGGCTTGAACGTGATGTGTAGAGACAATGGAGCGAGGTTGCTCGAAAGTATGAGACCTCTCGCGGGGCAGAAAAGCAGGTTCGGCCGTATAGTAGTTTGAAATTGGAGGGGACCGAGGCCGAACCTCTCGTGCTGGAAGGTAGTCTGGCTCTGAAAAGTGAATGGCCCGAGGACGGAGGGGTGTAGGATCTGCCCTGAGGAAGGAAGATGGGGTGCTGAGGCAACATGGGCAGAGGAGTCCATCGGCCGAACTGAGTTACGAGCAGACGGAGACAAGGGCTGCTTGCCTTTGGCAACAACAATGAACTCTCGAACTTGTTCTGAAGTCAGATGAGGAAGTAGCTGACTGAACTGCGAATGGGGGTCATCTCCCTTTGGAGGGGAAGGAGGACGGGATTGACCCCCAATGATGAGGGGAGACTGAACAGGGGCTGGAAGTATGGCCGTAGTGGATTGGGCCACATCTTCAAGGAGCCCGATAGGCAAGGTATCATCGGCAAGGACATGGAATTGGTCCATATCGAACAAAGGATTATGATAAAGTACAAGGATCGGAGGGGACTGACTCGATCTCCCTAGGCAACGACGCATGCACCTCCCCAACCAATTGGGAGAGTGATACAGACACACTAAACTCTATCACAGCAAGAAAGACTGAGATGAGGAGGTGGACCAAAGCACTCAAGTTGTCATGTTTAAAGCGCAAATTCCTTAAGGTTTGAACTTGACCTTTTAAATGAATTGATTAAAGGGGTCACTCGGTCAAGCGGTCCCTAGTAGGAATGAACTCAAGTGCTTCGGTGTGGCTAAGGGTGGTGTACACTCACATGCGAGGGTGGCTCAAACTATGGGTGCAACGGTACAACCGGCCCGTGAACCGCAACGTGCGTACGGTCACGAGGACTTACGGAGGTCCTCGGAAGGTGGGCCCGAGTCACCTACGAGTGCTCGTAGGTGAGAGGACTCACTCAACCAAGGGGAACCTGAACAGATGGGATGAATGGCGTATGCAAGGGACCAAGAGGCCCAAATGTATGCAAGAATGAAGGTGAGGAGCAAACAGGGTGACAAAACAAGTCCTCGGGCAGAGTCGCGGCGGCCGTATACGCCGCGACCCTATCGCGACAGCGCGGGCTGTCGCGATACTGACAGAGGCCCGAAAACACAACAAGTCACCAACTCAACTCAAGCAGACTACCCTACCAAAATGAGAAACAGCAAAAGGCACTAAATCAGTACAACATGGGTCAGGAAGCACAGAGAAACCGATTCATGGATAAAAACAGTAACAT
The DNA here is from genome assembly GCA_014218235.1 of Colocasia esculenta. Lineage (NCBI taxonomy): Eukaryota > Viridiplantae > Streptophyta > Magnoliopsida > Alismatales > Araceae > Colocasia > Colocasia esculenta. The sequence goes on from JACBKR010003024.1 coordinate 20,289, forward strand.
ACAAAGCAAACCTGATAACGCGACGTCTTGACAAGACGCGACCTGTTCGCGTCCTCTCCGGCTGCCGCGATAGGAACCGAAAACTTACAAATGAAAAAAAAGGAAAATCCGAACCTTGACAGGATTCTAACAGACAGAAACACGAGAACACATGATATAGGCAATGGAACAAGGATACATGATCTCATGGGCATTGGATAAAGTGAACATGGGAGTAAAAGCACTGACCTGAGAACGCGTCTCCCCGATGCGACGCGACAAGGTCGCGTCGCCGCGATCTGTCGCGACAATAACAGAGCAGAAAAAATGCAGGAAACAAAGAACAAAAGACTAACAAGACATTAAAGAGGCAAACAAAGAAGAAAGTATGGCAAGCAAGCAGTTAAAATCCACGAGGGTGGCAGTGAAGGTCCCACCGTGATCGCCAAAGGTGTAATCACAGGGATTGTGCTTCCCTCGACACACGAACGTGTACTAAAACTAGTAGTGTGGAAATATGTGTGTGATCGCCACCTAGCAAGTGCCTATAAGATATGATGGCTACTAAACTAGGAAAAAGAAAAAAAGAACGAGGAATACCTGGTGTCGCGGTCGCCATGGCCGCCGCGATAGCTGGTATCCGTCGTGCACACTGACGCTCTAAGGTCGCGTCACCCTCCTCCGTCGCGTTCTCTGAATGCGGGAGATCTGGGTATGGACCTTCTTCTCGTCCTCCAGCCGGCCAGAGAACTAGAGCTTCTCGTAGATTTCACTTGTTTGTCTTCCAATCAAAGAAAACACAAGAAAACACCCCATTAGAATATGTTAAGCACAGTATCTATTCTAAAGATGAAGAAAGTGGGATCATGGTGGGAACGCACCTGGGGTGGTTTTGAACCCCCTGGGTGTGGGAAAACGTGGGTGGATAGTAAGTGTGCTCTATCTAGGAATAACATAAAAATGCATGTAGAAATAGGAGGAAGGAAGGAGGAAGAAGATGAGCCCCATTGGGGCGACTCCCTGGCGTAGGTACAGCTCCAAAGATGTGCAAATGCTCCAGGAGATTGTTGGGGTCGCCCTCTTCACGCTCCGCGCTCCATTGATGGTAAAGAGTAGCTTCGTGGAGTGGAATGTGAAGGGAAATGGTGGGAATGGGTGGCTGCGATGCTAAGTATGGGTGAAGGGAATTCGGCAGCCCTTCGGGGTGGTAATGAGGCTCTCCTCGTCCTTGAGGAGGGGCCTTGTTTATATAGAGCTTGGAGTGAGAAAATGGTGACATTATCTCCTTGAAATGGCTCAGAAATTAAATGGGAGATAAAGCCTCATCAAAATCGGATATAGAGTCCTTAGAAATCCTTAGGAGAGTCCCTAGGGCTAAATCCCGCCCAAGGGTTGGGATAATCCCTAGGGATTAAGTAGTTTATAGGAGGATAATAGGAGGTAGTTGTGGAGGCCAGAGGGTTCGGTCATTGTCGCGACAGATCGTAGGGCCGCGACTCTAACGCGACGGTGCGGGGTGTCGCGACAATATTGCCTACGTGCATGTATAATGCATGGGCTGTCGCGGCAACCCTACTGTCGCGACCATAGACGCGACGCCACTATGCGTCGCGACAATGAATCCGAATAATCATGAATTATCAGCCAACCATATGAAAAGACAGTTATTATGTCTCACACTCTTTCAAAATGATAATGTGCAGATTTCAAGGCATTTTAATGGTTTAATGGACTCCAAACAAGGCTAATGGCGGGCTCAAGGTGAGTGACCAATTAGGGGCCCACTAAGGTAACAAGAAATTGGTTCAACCCATTAGTCATATTGGGTGTCTACACTGGGCAGCTCCGCGTGTGGGCTCCGCCAGCGATTCGCGTAATCGAGGGAGTCGCTACAGCCAAAAAAACCTTGGAATAGGGAGATCCTCGACTAAATCGCAATTTCGGAGTGCGAAACGAAGGTTTTTCGACCCTGAAACGATGTCTTATCGCCTAAGGCAATAAGGGGGCGTCGAGCGCCTCTGAGTGCCGATTCCGAATTGGAGTCTTATAAGCGATTCCGATAACCGAGAGAAACGTTATGCCTGTTTGAGCGAAGCGGTGTCCGTATGGGATCACATCGGCAGCCTGCGACCGCGCTCCCGGAGAGGAATTTGGGCGCCGGACCGGAAATCTCCGAATGCGACCATTTACCGACCGGGTCGAAGTGCCGATTCTGAATTGGGGTCTCGCTGGCTGTTCCGACCCCCGGGCGAATAAATATCCGCGTCCGACCGAGGGTACGGCAGTCGGTGTACTAGTACACACGCTCCGGGGGGGATTTTGGCCCCAAAACGGAATTCCACGAAACCAGCGCCTTGTCGACCGTCTCGGAGTGCCGATTCCGAATTGTTGTCACATAATGATTCCTATGCCCGTGCAGAAAGTTATGCCCAATTATTTCGCTGAAGGGGTGAAATAAACCGGAGGGGGTGCCTATATCGGCGATGTTCGAGCACCCATATCCATGACCTGGGGAGGATATCTCGCGTCGAGTTGAACAAGACTTCCGATCGCTGTGACTGGGCGGCTCCGCGTGTGGCTCCGCCAACGATTCACGTAATCGAGGGAGTCGATACAGCCAAAAAACCTTGGAATAGGGGAGATCATCGGCTAGAATCGCAATATCAGAGTGCGAAACCAAGGTTTTTCGACCCCGAAACGACTTCCTATCGCCTGAGGCAATAATGGGGCGTCGAGCGCTCTAAGTGCTTATTCTGAATTGGGGTCTTATAAGCGATTCTGATAACCGAGCGAAAAGTTATGCCTGTTTGAGCGAAGCGGTGTCCGTATGCGATCGCATCGGCAACCTGCGACCGCGCTCCCGGAGAGGAATTTGGGCGTCGGACCGGAAATCTCGGAATGCGACCATTACCGACCGTCGAAGTACCGATTCTGAATTGGGGCCTCGCTGGCTGTTCCGACCCCCGGGCGAATAAATATCCGAGTCCGACCGGAGGGTACGGCAGTAGGTGTACTAGTACACACGCTCCGGGGGGGAATTTTGGCCCCAGAATGGAATTCCACGAAACCAGCGCCTTGTCGACTGTCTTGGAGTGCCGATTCTGAATTGTTGTCACATAAACGATTTCGATGCCCGTGCGGAAAGTTATTCCCATTCTTTCGCTGAAGGGGTGAAAATAACCGGAGGGGTGCCTATATCGGCGATGTTCGGGCACCCATATCCACGACCTGGGGAGGAGATCTCGCGTCGAGTTGAACAGACTTCCGATCGCTGTGATTGGGTGGCTCCGCGTGTGAGCTCCGCCAATGATTCGCGTATCGAGGGAGTCGCTACAGCCAAAAAACATTGGAATAGAGGATCGTCGGCTAGAATCGCAATTTAAGAGTGCGAAACGAAGGTTTTTTTACCCTGAAACGACTTCTTATCGCCTGAGGCAATAACGGGGCTCGAGCGCCTCTGAGTGCCGATTCCGATTGGGGCTTATAAGCGATTCCGATAACCGAGCGAAAAGTTATACCTGTTTGAGTGAGCGGTGTCCGTATGCGAACGCATCGGCAGCCTGCGACCGCGCTCCCGAGAGGAATTTGGGCCTCGGACCGGAAATCTCCGAATGCGACCATTTACCGACCGGGTCGAAGTGCCGATTCTGAATGGGGCCTCGCGGGCGGTTTTGACCCCCAGGCGAATAAATATCTGTGTCTGACCGAGGGTACAGCAGTCGGTGTACTAGTACACACGCTCCGGGGCGGAATTTTGGCCCCAGAACGAAATTCCACGAAACCAGCGCCTTATCGACCGTCTCGGAGTGCCGATTCTGATTTGTTGTCACTAAACGATTCCGATGCCTGTGCGGAAGTTATGCCCATTATTTCACTGAAGGGTGAGAATAAACCGAGGGGTGACTATATCGGCGATGTTCGGGCACCCATATCCACGACCTGGGGATGAGATCTCGCGTCGAGTTGAACAAGACTTCCGATCGCTGTGACTGGGCGGCTCCGCGTGTGGGCTCCGCCAGCGATTCGCGTAATCGAGGGAGTCGCTACTGCCAAAAATCCTTGCAAAAGGGGAGATCGTCGGTTAGAATCGCAATTTCGGAGTGCGAAACGAAGGTTTTTCAACCCCGAAACGAGGTCTTATCGCCTAAGGCAATAAGGGGGCGTCGAGCGCCTCTGAGTGCTGATTCCGAATTGGGGTCTTATAAGCGATTCCGATAACCAAGCGAAAATTATGCCTTTTTGAGCGAAGCGGTGTCTGTATGTGATCGCATCGGCACCTGCGACCGCGCTCCCCGGAGAGGAATTTGGGCGACGGACCAGAAATCTCCGAATGTGACCATTTACCGACTGGGTCGAAGTGCCGATTCTGAATTGGGGCCTCGCGGGCGGTTCCGACCCCCGGGAGAATAAATATTCGCGTCCGACCAGAGGGTACGGCAGTCGGTGTACTAGCACACACGCTCCGGGGCGGAATTTTGACCGCAGAACGGAATTCCACGAAACCAGCGCCTTGTCGACCGTCTCGGAGTGCCGATTCAGATTTGTTGTCACATAAACGATTTCGATATCCGTGCGGAAAGTTATGCCCAATTATTTCGCTGAAGGGGTGAGAATAAACCGAGGGGGTGACTATATCGGCGATGTTCGAGCACCCATATCCACGACCTGGGGACGAGATCTCGCGTCGAGTTGAACAAGACTTTCGATCGCTGTGACTGGGCGGCTCCGCGTGTGGGCTCCGCCAGCGATTCGCGTAATCGAGAGAGTCGCTACAGCCAAAAAACCTTAGAATATGGGAGATCGTCAGCTAGAATCGCAATTTCGGAGTGCGAAACAAAGGTTTTTTGACCTCGAAACGACATCTTTCCGCCGAAGGCAATAAGGGGCGTTGCGCACCTCTGAGTGCCGATTCCGAATTGGGGTCTTATAAGCAATTCTGATAACCGAGCAAAAAGTTATGCTTGTTTGAGCGAAGCGGTGTCCGTATGGGATCGTATCGCAGCCTGCGACCGCACTCCCGGAGAGGAATTGGGCGCCGGACCGAAACTTTCCGAATGTGACCATTTATCAACTGGGTCGAAGTGCCGATTCTGAATTGGGGCCTCGCGGGCGGTTCCGACCCCCGGGCGGTAAATATCCGCGTCCGACCGGAGGTACGACAGTCGGTGTACTAGTACACACGCTCCGGGGCGGAATTTTGGCCCCATAACGGAATTCCACGAAACCAGCGCCTTATCGACCGTCTCAGAGTGTCGATTCTGATTTGTTGTCACATAAACGATTCTGATGCCCGTGCGGAAAGTTATGCCCAATTCTTTCGCTGAAGGGGTGCGAATAAATCGGAGGGGGTGACTATATCGGCGATGTTCGGGCACCCATATCCACGACCTGGGGAGGAGATCTCGCGTCGAGTTGAACAAGACTTCCGATCGTTGTAACTGGGCGGCTCCGCGTGTGGGCTCCGCCAGCGATTTGCGTATCGAGGGAGTCGCTACAGCTAAAAACCTTGGAATAGGGGAGATCGTCGGCTAAATCGCAATTTCGGAGTGCGAAATGAAGGTTTTTCGACCCCGAAACGACATCTTATCATCTAAGCAATAAGTGGGCGTCGAGCGCCTCTGAGTGCCGATTCCGAATTGGAGTCTTATAAGCGATTCCAATAACCGAGCGAAAAGTTATGTCTGTTTGAGCGAAGCGGTGTCCGTATGCGATCGCATCGGCAGCCTGCGACCGCGCTCCCTTAGAGGAATTTGGACGTCGGACCGAATCTCCGAATGCGACAATTTACCGACCGGGTCGAAGTGCCGATTCTGAATTGGGGCCTCGCGAGCTCTGACCCGCGGGCGATAAATCGCGTCGCTCGACCGAGGGTACGACAGTCGGTGTACTAGTACACACGCTCCGGGGGGAATTTAGGCCCCAGAATGGAATTCCACGAAACAAGCGCCTTGTCGACCGCCTCAGAGTGCCGATTCCGAATTGTTGTGACATAAACGATTCTGATGCCCGTGCGGAAAGTTATGCCCTATTCTTTCGCTGAAGGGGTGAGAATAATCAAGGGGGTGCCTATATCGGCGATGTTCGGGCACCCATATCCACGACCTGGGGAGGAGATCTCGCATCGAGTTGAACAAGAGTTTCGATCGCTGTGACTGGGCGGCTCCGTGTGTGGGCTCCGCCAGCGATTCGCGTAAACGAGGAGTCGCTACAGCAAAAAACCTTGGAATAGGGGAGATCGTCGGCTAGAATCGCAATTTCGGAGTGCGAAATGAAGGTTTTTCGACCCCGAAACGACGTCTTATCGTCTGAGGCAATAGGGGCCGTCGAGTGCCTCTGAGTGCCGATTCCGAATTAGGGTCTTATAAGCGATTCCGATAACCGAGCGAAAAGTTATGTCTGTTTGAGCGAAGCGGTGTGCGTATGCAATCGCATCGGCAGCCTGCGACCGCACCCCCGGAGAGGAATTTGGGCGCAGACCGGAAATCTCCGAATGCGACCATTTACCGACCAGGTCGAAGTGACGATTCTGAATTGGGGCTCGCGGGCGGTTCCGACTCTCGGGTGAATAAATATCCGCGTCCGACCGGAGGGTACAGCAGTCGTTGTACTAGTACACACGCTCCAGGGGGATTTTGGCCACAAAACGGAATTCCACGAAACCAGCGCCTTGTCGACTCTCGAAGTGCCGATTCCGAATATTTATCACATAAACGATTCCGATGCCCATGCCAAAAGTTATGCCCAATTCTTTCGCTGAAGGGTTAAGAATAACCGGAGGGGTGCCTATATCGGTGATGTTCGGGCACCCACATCCACGACCTAGGGAAGAGATCTCGCGTCGAGTTGAACAAGACTTCCGCTCGCTGTGACTGGACGGCTCTGCGTGTGGACTCCGCCAGCGATTCACGTAATCGAGGGAGTCGCTACAGCCAAAAAACCTTGGAATAGGGGAGATCGTCGGCTAGAATCGCAATTTCGGAGTGCGAAACGAAGGTTTTTCGACCCCGAAACGACGTCTTATCGCCAGAAGCAATAAGGAGGCGTCGAGCGCCTCTGAGTGCCGATTCCGAATTGGGGTCTTATAAGCGATTCCGATAAACGAGCGAAAAGTTATACATGTTTAAGCGAAGCGGTGTCCGTATGCGATCGCATCGGCAGCCTGCGACCGCGCTCCCGGAGAGAATTTGGGCGTCGGACCGGAAATCTACGAAGCGACCATTTACCGACCGGGCGAAGTGCCGATCTGAATTGGGCCCTCGCGGGCTGTTCCCACCTCCGGGCGAATAAATATCCACGTCCGACCGGAGGGTATGGCAGTCGGTGTACTAGTACACACGCTCCGGGGGGGATTTTGGCCCCAGAATGGAATTCCACGAAACCAGCTCCTTGTCGACCGTCTCAGAGTGCCGATTCCGAATTGTTGTCACATAAACGATTTCAATGCTCGTGCGGAAAGTTATGCCCAATTCTTTCGCTGAAGGGGTAAGAATAAACCGGAGGGGGTGAGTATATCGGCGATGTTCGGGCACACATATCCACGACTTGGGGAGGAGATCTCACGTGGAGTTGAACAAGACTTCCGATCGCTATGATTGGGCGGCTCCGCATGTGGGCTCCACCAGTGATTCGCGTAATCGAGGAAGTCGCTACAGCAAAAAAACCTTGGAATAAGGGAGATCGTCGGCTAGAATCACAATTTCAGAGTGCGCAAAACCAAGGTTTTTCGACCCCAAACGACGTCTTATCGCCTGAGGCAATAAGGGGCGTCGAGCGCCTCTGAGTGCCGATTCCGAATTCGGGTCTTATAAGCGATTCCGATAACCGAGCGAAAGTTATGCCTGTTTGAGCGAAGCGGTGTCCGTATGCGATCGCATCGGCAGCCTGCGACCGCGCTCTCCCGAGAGGAATTTGGGCGCCGGACCGGAAATCTCCGAATGCGACCATTTACCGACCGGTCGAAGTGCCGATTCTGAATTGGGGCCTCGCGGCTGTGTTCCGACCTCCGGGCGAATAAATATTCACGTCCGACCGGAGGGTACGGCAGTCGGTACTAGTACACACGCTTTGGGGGGGAATTTGGCACCATAACGGAATTCCACGAAACTAGCGCCTTATCGACCGTCGGAGTGCCGATTCTGAATTGTTGTCACATAAACGATTCTGATGCCCGTGCGGAAAGTTATGCCCAATTCTTTCGCTGAAGGGGTAAGACTAAACCGGAGGGGGTGCCCATATCGGCGATGTTCGGGCACCCATATCCACGACCTGTGGAGGAGATCTCGCGTCGAGTTGAACAGACTTCCGATCGCTATGACTGGGCGGCTCCGCGTGTGGGCTCCTCCAGCGATTCGCGTAATCGAGGGAGTCTCTACAGCCAAAAAACCTGGAATAGGGAGATCGTCAGCTAGAATCGTAATTTCGGAGTGCAAAACGAAGGTTTTTCGACCTCGAAACATCGTCTTATCACTTGAGGCAGTAAGGGGCGTCGAGCGCCTCTAAGTGCCCGATTCCGATTGGGGTCTTATAAGCGATTCCGATAACCGATCGAAAGTTATCCTGTTTGAGCGAAGCGGTGTCCGTATGCGATCGCATCGTCAGCCTGCGACCGCGCTCCCGGAAGGAATTTGGGCGCTGGACAGGAAATCTCCGAATGCGACCATTTACCGACCGGGTCGAAGTGCCGATTCTTATTGGGGGCTCTCGCCTGTTTTCTACCCCTGGGCGAATAATAGCCGCGTCCGACTGGAGGGTACGGCAGTCGTGTATTAGTGCACACGCCTCCGGGGGGAATTTTGGCCCCAGAATAGAATTCCACGAACCAGCGCCTTGTCGACCATCTCGGAGTGCCGATTCCGATTGTTTGACACAAGTTATCGTGTTGCCCATTCTTTCGCTGAAGGGGTGAGAATAACCGTAGGGGTGACTTTATTGGCGATGTTCGAGCACCCATATCCACGACTTGGGGAGGAGATCTCGCGTCGTGTTGAACAAGACTTCCGATCGCTGTGACTGGGCGGCTCCGCGTGTGGGCTCCGCCAGCGATTCGCGTAATCGAGGGAGTCGCTACTAGCCAAAAATCCTTGCAAAAGGGGAGATCGCCGGTTAGATCGCAATTTCGGAGTGCGAAACGAAGGTTTTTCAACCCCGAAACGAGGTCTTATCGCCTAAGGCAATAAGGGGGCGTCGAGCGCCTCTGAGTGCCGATTCCGAATTGGGGTCTTTTAAGTGATTCCGATAACAGAGGAAAGTTGCCTGTTTGAGCGAGCGGTGTCCGTATGGGATATCATCGGCAGCCTGCGCCCGCGCTCCCGAGAGCAATTTGGGCGCCAGATCGGAATCTCTGAATGCGACCATTTACCGACCAGGTCGAAGTGCGATTCTGAATTGGGGCCTCGCGGGCTGTTATGACCCTCGGGCGAATAAATATCCACGTCTGACCGGAGGGTACGGCAGTCGGTGTACTAGTACACACGCTCCGGGGGGGATTTTGGCCCCAGAACGGAATTCCACGAAACCAGTGCCTTGTCGACCGTCTCGGAGTGCCGATTCCGAATTGTTGTCACATAAACGATTCTGATGCCTGTGCGGAAAGTTATGCCCAATTCTTTCGCTGAAGGGGTGAGAATAAACCGGAGGGGGTGACTATATAGGCGATGTTCGGGCACCCATATCCACAACCTGGGAGGAGATCTCGCGTCGAGTTGAACAAGACTTCCGATCGTTGTGACTGGGTGGCTCCGCGTGTGGGTCCGCCAGTGATTCGCGTAATCGAGGGAGTCGCTACAAGCCAAAAAACCTTGGGATAGGGGAGATCGTCGGCTAGAATCGCAATTTCGGAGTGCGAAACGAAGGTTTTTTGACCCCGAAACGACGTCTTATTCGCCTAAGAAATAAGGGACGTTGAGCGCCTCTGAGTGCCGATTCCGATTGGGTCTTATAAGCGTTCCGATAACCGAGCAAAACGTTATGCCTGTTTGAGCGAAGCGGTGTCCTTATGTGATCGCATCGGCAGCCTGCGACCGCGCTCCCGGAGATGAATTTGGGCGCCGGACCGGAAATCTCCGAATGTGATCATTTACCAACAGGTCGAAGTGCCGATTCTGAATTGGGGCCTCGCGGGCGGTTCCGACCTCCGGGCGAAAAAATATTTATGTCCGACCGGAGCGTACAGCAGTCGGTGTACTAGTACACACGCTCCGGGGTGGAATTTTGGCCCCAGAACGGAATTCCACGAAACCAGCGCCTTGTCGACCATCTCGAAGTGCCGATTCCGAATTGTTGTCACATAAATGATTCCGATGCCCGTGCGGAAAGTTATGCCCAATTCTTTTGCTGAAGGGGTGAGAATAAACCGGAGGGGGTGACTTTATCGGTGATGTTCGGGCACCCATATCCACGACCTAGGGAGGAGATCTCTCGTCGAGTTGAGCAAGACTTCTGATCGCAGTGACTGGGCGGCTCCGCGTGTGGGCTCCGCCAGTGATTCGCGTAATCGAGGGAGTCGCTACAGCCAAAAAACCTTGGAATAGGGGAGATCGTCGGCTAGAATCGCAATTTCGGAGTGCGAAACGTAGGTTTTTCGACCCCGAAACGACATCTTATCGCCTGAGGCAAAAAGGTGGCGTCAAGCGCCTCTGAGTGCCGATTCCGAATTGGGTCTTATAAGCGATTCTGATAACCGAGCGAAAAGTTATGCATGTTTGAGCGAAACGGTGTCCGCAAGTGATCGCATCGGCAGCCTGCGACCACGCTCCCGGAGAGGAATTTGGGCACGGACCGGAAATCTCCGAATGCGACCATTTACCGACCGGGTCGAAGTGTCGATTCTAAGTTGGGGCCTCGCGGGCGGTTCCGACCCCCGGGTAAATAAAGATCCGTGTCCGACCGGAGGGTACGGCAGTCGGTGTACTAGTACACACGCTCCGGGGGGATTTTTGCCCCAGACGGAATTCCACCGAAACAAGCGCCTTGTCGACCGTCTCAGAGTGCCGATTCCGATTGTTGTCACATAAACGATTCCGATGCCCGTGCGGAAAGTTATGCCCAATTATTTCGCTGAAGGGGTGAGAATAAACCGGAGGGGTGACTATATCGGTGATGTTCGGGCACCCATATCCACAACCTGGGGAGGAGATCTCGCGTCGAGTTGAACAAGACTTCCGATCGCT
>JACBKR010003025.1:0-31461 GCA_014218235.1 Colocasia esculenta
ATGCACCGGGTCCGGGAGAGAGGGAAAACAGGGAGAGGGGGAGTGGCGCTGGGAACTGGGAGGGGATAGGGGAAGACGGGAAGGGAAGAACAGGGAAGGGGGTTTCTCACAGGGGGTTTTAGGAGGGGAGAGGGAGAACCGACGGAAACAGGAGAAAATGAGACGAAATGGGAGGGTGTGAACAGCAACGGGACGAAGGGAGGAAGAAGATGGAAGACGAGGTAGGAGGAAGGGTGGGATCTCGGGGAAGAGACAACAAACACACACTTCAAGGCGGCTTCATCCGCAAGCAAACATTCTTCTGAATCTTCTATTCCCTGCATCCGAAAGAGTCTTTACAAGTATATATAGGACAAGCCCCAAGGAAACCCTACTGTGCACCTCTCCATTGGGACCAAAATGTCCCCAGAACAAATGATGAAATGACAGCCATGTCCCACATTCACAAATAACCCAAAACAAAATCTCCAAAATACACCTGAAAATAAGAAAGCTCTCATGGGCCTCACAACACCTCAAATAAAGGCCACTAACAATCACACTCCTCATCTCCAAGTCATAATGACGGGATCGATGCTGCTGTGAGTCGTCGACGCTGATAAAACCGGGTCGGGTCGAAACGGGTCCGCGCTCTGTTGTCCTCACCACATTGCCTAGATAAGAGCCTAGCAACAAATTCTAGTTTTTTGGCTTGGCGGGAGGGCAGTCTAACACTTGTCCAAAAGAATCCCATCTAAGTTATGAAAATGGCATTGCCTCTCTCGGACATTAATGTGATAATAATGCGTCGTCCGAAAAAGTTACATCCCTGCCAATAATCATTAAAAAAGAGAGGAAGTAGAACTATGCCAATAACTAAGTAGAGCAATTTTGACAAGTAATCATCAATTCAATATTTAGTTGATGAGAAACACTTGCAATCCGTCCCATGGCGCCTACCCCGTCCACAGTGTACACTTGTAATGCTAATAGTTAGCTTATTCTACACATAGACCCGCATGTTTTACAGTTGTGCATGAGCATACCTTGTATTATCTCTCCCATACTCCAAATAAGCAAGCTATCAGCTGCTTTTGAAAGTCTCCCGTTGCGCTGATTCTACAGTGATGAAGCAAATTTATTGTGTAGCATAATGTACAGTGTTTGTTGCAATGTTAAACTTGGGGAAGATTATTTTAAAACATAGAGTAATTGATGTCCACATCTCATTCTTTCTCCTCTTTTTCTGATTGAGCTCCTTGATGCAGTCTCTTCTCACTAATTGATCCATGATTGGCTCAACAATAAGATCTCTTTTGAAATCTTCAATTTCTTTCCTTCGACTGATGTAAAACTAGTTTCACAGATTTAATTGAAAGGCATGCATCTTGCCCGGGCGTCACCATTACCGGCCAATACCATATATAGCCTTACCTCACTATGTAGCTATCTCGTCTTCTCTTAAGCTGTTTCACTCTGTTCGAATTTAATAATTTTTGAATTTGTGTATCCTAAGTCATGCACCTTTTTACACTCCTTCAGTCAAATTTGACCACACATTCTCACCACCACGAAGTCGGAAATAGATTCTCGCGACCAAACTATTTGAACATATTTTCTCTAAACTTACGTTCGTTAATCCCAAGTTTCACATCGACTCTCTAAAATTTTATTTTAAAAGTGTGAGGGGGCTGAGTGACCGCAGGGGACTCCAGAGGTATGTTTCCATTTCCAAATCTAAACCTCTCTGTTGAACGACTAAACCTAAATATATATATAAAAAAAGGTTATCAATTTTAGGATAACTTCAATTATCAATCATAATCGAAACTTAATAGCCTGCATGCATGCTTTCATCTTTTGTCTTCAAGGCATTCATTTATTTTGGTCAGTTAGATTTTAGAACCAAAGATGTGGATTTACATTTCTCAATCTATTTTTCCATTCCAATTCGAACCAGTGTCGATCGAGAAACCCATGTTCTCTTTGAACGCAGCATCGACTAATAGCAGATGCCCTACTGTAAGTCAAAGGTTCACTACAAAAAAAGCACCGATAGCGACCGACTGAATTGGTTGCTAATCAGTTGCAACTCAGTCGCTATACAGTAAATGTTCACTACAAGAAAAAGCACCGATAGCAACCGACTATCGACCGAAAAGTCGGTCGCTATAATCTGGTCGCTATTAAGCGACAAAAATTAATCGGTCGCTGTTTCGCGTCGCTAATTGCGACCGATCAAGAGCGGTCGCATTATCAGTCGCAATAACAGTCGATATCGCTATATTGGTCTCTAACTCAGAGACCGATTAGCGACCAATATTAATGCGGTTGCTGTATGAGTAGTGACCAATATTAGTGACCGACTACAGTCGGTCGCTAGTCGGTCGCTATTTTTATAATATATTTTTTTAAAATTAACATAAATGACAATAAATCACCTGATAAATTATAAAAAAATAAAAATAAAACCACATACACTACCCAAATCACAATATCTCATCACATAAACTACAACAAACATACAAACCCATCATACATCCATCATAAAATTACAACATCCACACAACTAACATGAATTGCAAACCATAATATATCCATCAGAAAATCACAAATCCTCTGCATATGTGTCATCCTGGTCCTCGTCTCTCCCAACACCTCGCGACTGATGATTCTGTATATCATTCATAAAAAATTAAAATTAAATACTTAATAAATAAATTATTTTTTATTTAAAATTGAAAGCAAGAGGTTTTCCATTTTGCTTAATTTGACGAATGACAGTTTTGAACATTTTGCTCAAATCGAGAGTCCATTTGGACTCCGTCAATTTCTACAAGTCACTCTTACCTTCTCGTCGTGTTGGAGTCATTGATAATTAATCTGACCTAAATTTTTTTTTGACCCTCTTAATCCATGTTTATTGACTTTAAATTAAGTTCTTTTAGAAAATGTAATATGAGCATCGAGCTCAAACCTGGAGTCTAATTTGAACTCCGTCAATTTCTACGGGTTACTTTCACCCCCCAAGTCGTGTTGGAACAATCGATAGGCTGATTGGATCTCTCTTTTAAATTTTGGACCCTCAAACCCAAGTTCATAGGTTTTAACCAAAACTAGTTAAGAAAATGAAAAATGATTGCCCAGTCCAGATCAGGGTCCAATTTGACTTCGTCAGTTTCTACAAGTCACGTTCACCTTTCCGATCATGTTGGAATCATTGACAAATTAATTGGACTTATATTTTTAATTTTGAGCCTCCTAAAACCATGTTTATTGACTTTAAACTAAGTTTTTTAGAAAATGTAAATATGAGCATTGAGCTCAAATCCGGAGTCCAATTTGAACTCCGTCAGTTTCTACGGGTTACTTTCACCCCCCAAGTCGTGTTGGAATAATCGATAGGCTGATTGGACCTCTCTTTTAAATTTTGGACCCTCAAACCCAAGTTCATAAATTTTAAACAAAACTAGTTAAGAAAATGAAAAATTGATTGCCCAGTCCTGATCGGGAGTCCAATTTGGACTCCGTTAGTTTCTACAAGTCACGCTCACCTTCCCGATCATGTTGGAATCATTGACAAATTAATTGGACTTATATTTTTAATTTTGACCCTGCTAAACCCGTGTTTATTGACATTAACTAAGTTTTTTAGAAAATGTAATTATGAGCATTGAGCTCAAATCTGGAGTCCAATTGGAACTCCGTCTATTTCTACGAGTTATTTTCACCTCCTAAGTCTTGTTGGAATAATCGATAGGCTGATTGGACCTCTCTTTTAAATTTTGGACCATCAAACCCAAGTTCATAAATTTTAAACAAAACTAGTAAGAAAATGAAAAATTGATTGCCCAGTCCTGATCGGAGTCCAGTTTCTACAAGTCACACTCACCTTTCTGATCATGTTGAAATCATTGAAAAATTATTGGACTTATATTTTTTATTTTGACCCCCCTAAATCTGTATTTATTAACTTTAAACTATGTTCTTTTAGAAAATATAAGTTCAACATCGAGCTCAAACCTGGAGTCTAATTTGAACTCCGTCAATTTCTACAGGTTACTTTCACACCCCAAGTCATGTTGGAACAATCGATAGGCTGATTGGACCTCTCTTTTAAATTTTGGACCCTCAAACCATGGTTCATATATTTTAAACAAAACTAGTTAAGAAAATGAAAAATTGATTGCCCTGTCTAGATCGGGAGTGCAATTTGGACTCCGTCATTTTCTACAAGTCACGCTCACCTTCCCGATCATGTTGGAATCATTGACAAATTAATTGGACATATATTTTTAATTTTGACCTCCTAAACCCATGTTTATTGACTTTAAACTATGTTTTTTAGAAAATATAAATATGAGCATTGAGCTCAAATCTGGAGTCCAATTTGAACTCCGTTAGTTTCTACAGGTTACTTTCACCCCCCAAGTCGTGTTGGAATAATTGATAGGCTGATTGGACCTCTCTTTTAAATTTTGGACCCTCAAACCCAAGTTCATAATTTTAAACAAAACTAGTTAAGAAAATGAAAAATGATTGCTCAGTCCTGATCGGGAGTCCAATTTGGACTCTGTTAGTTTCTACAAGTCACGCTCACTTTCCCGGTCGTGTTGGAATCATTGACAAATTAATTGGACTTATTTTTTTAATTTTGACCCTCCTAAACCCGTGTTTATCAACTTTAAACTAAGTTATTTTAGAAAATGTAAATTTCAACATTGAGCTCGAACTTGGAGTCCAATTTGAACTCTGTCAGTTACTACGGATTACTTTCACCCCCCAAGTCATGTTGGAACAATCGATAGGCTGATTGGACCTCTCTTTAAAATTTGGACCCTCAAACCCAAGTTCATAGATTTTAAACAAAACTAGTTAAGAAAAAGAAAATTTTATGCCCAGTCCATATCGCGAGTCCAATTTGGGCTCCGTCAGTTTCTACAAGTCACGCTCAACTCCCGGTCGTGTTGGAATCATTGAAAAAATTAATTGGACTTATATTTTAATTTTGACCCTCCTAAATCCGTATTTATTAACTTTAAACTAAGTTCTTTTAGAATATGTAAATTTCATCATTGAGCTCAAACTTGTAGTCCAATTTGAACTCCGTCAGTTTATATGGGTTATTTTCACCCCCCAAGTCGTGTTGGAACAATCGATAGGCTGATTGGACCTCTCTTTTAAATTTTGGACGCTCAAAACCAAGTTCATAGATTTTAAACAATACTAGTTAAGAAAATGAAAAATTTACCCTCCTCAACCCAAGTTCTTGTATTTTGTAAGATGATATTTAGAGTTAAGAAATAGAAAATTAATAAAATAAAATATTCACCGGAGGTTGCTGTGTAGGAGGTGCTCTATCACGAAGAATTCCCAATTATGCAAGCGTCTCGGAGACCGTCTGAGAGAAGATGGTTAAGATATTCTGAGAGACGCTCTCGTTGACGATCTTCCTAAACTGATCTGGAGTCATGGTCGGGCCGACACTGGAAGAACCACCTGGGGCTACAGGTGTGGTAAATGGAGAGGTCGCATGTGAGACGGAGCTCGAGCATGATGATATCACCCTGGCCGTGCCCAAGCTATGTCCAAAACTATATACATGGCCTTTCTTGGGTGCCCCAGATGCTGCAACCAAATGTTAGGATCCAACTCCAGACATGACTATCATCCCCCGTACCTCCCATCCATTCTTCTACTATATGACTCCTGCAAAACAAAAAACAAAAAACAAAATTATTCTACATTTTACTTTTAAATGAAAACTATTGGTGTATAAACTTACCGCTACCTCCCAAGCTTTCTCACTAATGTAATCATCTGTCCCTTTCTTCTTATGAGTTTTATCAAAAGGTTCTTGAAATTGAGGTGGTCGTTTGAGCTTTTCTTCCTGTTTTTCAAATAAATCATAGTTTATTATTAGATTAAAAAGAAATCACAAATGTAGAAGCGTACTTACCAATCATGCTTTATGCGTTGCAAAAGAGACAGAGCCACTCATGTGTACATTTGCTTCAGGATGCACAACTTTGTTTTGCTTTGCTGTGGCAGAATTTTTATTCCATTTCTCACCTCCCAAAATCACGCTCAGCTCTATCCAATACTCCTTTCTCATCCAAACAGGCCCATGCTCTTTCCACTGGTTCCTATCTATGCTTGCACATACTCTTTCTGCATTTCTTCAAACATTATACAAAAGATGTTTGAAATTTGCTCTTGCAGTTGTTGTCCATGCAGATCTAGAACGTAACTCATCTGAATGCTTTGTGAATCGATGATTCCTCTGCATATTAACAAAAAAATGAATTATATGCAACATAACAATTAGTGTGTTAAACTAAGAATTCAAAAATACTTAGTTGATAAAATAAGATATATACCATGAACATATCATACAATAAATCCTGAACATCCATTGGAAAATCAGAAAAACGATAGATAGGGCAAGGAAAATGTGCTTGAATTGTCTTTGTAATAAATTGTGATGCTTGGGCTGGCTCTATTTTATCCTTGAAATTGAAAATATTAATACCACAATGACGAATAGATAACAAAAATAGTGCATTACATACCCTTCATTTATCCACACTGCCCGCATCGTCTCATTATATCTGCCCTCCCCCTTGTGATGACTCTTCTCATCATCAGCATGTACTATAGGAATTAATTAGCATAAATAAAACAAACTATCAAAAATATCTCTATAAATGTGAATGAACATACCTGGCTCAGATGGATGAGGTGTAGATCCACTATCCATCTGTGATGGAGATGCATAGGTCGTCGGTCCTATACCACAATGACATCAAGAATTATATTAAATAAATACTGCAATGCATACTAATCATGACATATATAACTACTGTCGGTGGTAGAGGTGCATAGGTCGCGGGTCCTATCAAGATAAAATTAAGATACCATAATGACATAGAATTTTTGTTTAAATGTTGACGGGGCCTCTAAGGGATTCCAGGGAATTATGGAGCTGGTGGATGTATCCGGGACAGATATGGTAATATGCAAGTCACTTTTGCTCATTTCTACGGGGTGGGTAATAGTTTGATTGTGGAAACCTGAGCTTTATGTGATGGTCTTCGGCTGGCGAGCTTTTTAGGTTTTCGGCTCTCTGCTATCCATTCGAACTCTTTATCTTTGGTTAACTCCTTCCGGCAAAACAAATGTATGTCTTGGCAAACCTATAGGTGGTGGCATGTAGTGAGGGATATGCTGGGTGGTGATTTCAACTCCATTTCCCATGTCTTTCGAGAAGCTAACATGGTGGCGGACCATCTTTCCAATCATGCTATTGCCTCTAGGCACAATCAGGTCTTCTGGGGTTCTCAATGTTTCCTGCACTCTTGTAAGGGATCGGTTGTACTAGATAGATCCGGTCTTATGAATGTTAGACTGGTTTAACTGGGGGTATGCCCCCTTTTGATTGTTGTACTTTCAAATTTATTATAAATATTTTTGGCCCAGGTGCCTCGCTGGTGGAGTGAGCCCATCCTCCTCTTGTGGGGGAGGTGCACTCTCCTAGTTTGAGGCCTTGAGGACCTTCTTCTACCAAAAAAAAAAAAAAAACACAAAGAATTATATTAAACAAATACTACAATACATACTAATCATGACATATATACCTGTTGTCGTTGGTAGAGGTGCAGAAGTCGTAGGTCCTGTAAGGATAACAATAAGATACCACAATGACATAAAGAATTATATTAATAAATACCGCAATGCATGCAAATCAAAGTATGCATACCTCCTGCCGGTGGTGGAGGTGTAGAAAAGGAAGTAAATCTCCTCCCACTACCCTCTCCGTCCCACCTGAAGAAGTTGCACGTCGTCCTCGAACCATATCTTTAAGTGGTAATAAAATACATGCATATTCATCAAATAGTGGAAGAAAAAAAGATGTAGAATATTAGAATTTCTGGTAAAATTGTCTACCATTAATCAAACATTCTCCATTTCATCTTCAGATGTTGGGGATATATCAAATTCAGCATTGACATCTTCATTATCAGATTCATTTTGATCACTAGTATATTCCTCTTCATCGGAGTCCCCCAACTGTATTTCAGGTTGTTGTGGATCGACTTCTTCCACTTCATTCTCTTTAGATAAAGAAAGTGCCTCATCAGATTCATCACTAGAAGCAGGCAACTCTACATCATCAGGTAAGTATGATTGAAAGAATTCGGCATTGATATCCAACTCCACTGTTTCAGTCAAATCCAACTCATAATCCACGAAAAAGCCTTGTCACCTTGCAAACTGCCCACCAATCATTTCTTTCTTTATTTCTAGATGATGTATACTTTGTATAATAGACCTGTTGCGCTTGTGTGGCCAAAATAAATGGATCATAAGTATTCAATTTGGACTTATGTCTGATATCGACAATCTCATATGTTGTGTCATTTCGAACAGAATTAGGATCAAACAATGACACTTGAACAAAAATATATGGTTGTCATCTCCGAGATATTGCAATTCTAAGATCTCCTCAATAATACCATAATAATCACATTCATTTTCATTATATGTACTTCCTTTCACACATACCCCGTTGTTCATTGTTGACTTATTCTGCCCATATTGTCTAGTGTGAAATCTATGTCCATTCACAAAAAATGTTGGATATGTACGTGCAACCTTCGATGGGCCATAACTTATCTCTCGAATTCTTTGATCAGTAATAAAACCATTTTCAACCTACATATTGAGAGCACAATAGTCAAAATTGACATTAGCCTAACGAGAAGAAAGAGTAATGATGCTTACACGATATTTCAGCTAAGAAGCCATGATTTATCTTGTTCTTTTTCTACCTCCATGTCAGTAAGATATGGACATCTTTGGATTAATTCTGAATCAAATTGTCTGTATTACGAACATTAGAGCATTATAGATGGAATGAAAAATAACAAGTTATGGACATAACGTAATGTGAGCAGAGCACATACGCAACATAAGATTCAACCTCAATACAATTTAAAATAATATAAATTTCTGCGTACTGCAATTCTCTATCATTTAGCATCCAACTCGAAGAACGTCCTTACACATATTCAGGATACTTAAATATGGAGAGCCAATCATACTGAACGGAGTCTCCCCCATCATCATTAGGTGGTTGTCGAGTATGATGAGTTTGTATCTCAGGTTCAAAGTACATTGATAAAAATTTGATATTTCTTCCATAATGTACGCCTCCACAATGGAACCCTTTACCTTTGCCTTGTTGCGAACTTTCATTTTCAATTCACATGCACCTACCAGAAGGTTTATAGGATAATGAAAAACACATCACAGGAGATAGAATTATAAGGGAAAAAAATATACAAATTACCTCGCAAATGGATACATCCATCTAAATTGTACTGGCCCTCCTACTTTAGCCTCAGATGATAGGTGTATAAGTAGGTGCTCCATCGAATCGAAGAATGCAGGTAGAAATATCTTTTCCAATCTACAAACTGTTGTGTTCACATTCTGTTCAATAGTTTTCACATCTTCATACATGAGCTTTGATGCACATAAAATCTTGAAAAACTGACTTAACTCAGTCACTGCTCCCCATATCGACTTCGGCAACATATCGCGAAATACAATAGGTAGCAACCTCTGCATAAACACATGACAGTCATGACTTTTCATTCCATATATTTTCCCCTCATTTGTATTCACACAATGAGCAATGTTGGACACATAGCCATCTGGAAATCTCAATTGTTTTAGCCAAAAGCATACTTATTTAATCTGTGCAGCTCCAAGGGCGTAAATTGCTTTCGGTTTAACTGTTGTACCATTTCTATCAAGAAGTTCCAGTTCTGGACGTTTACAATGTATTTTCAAGTCTAAAAGAGCATTCACGTTGTCCTTTGTTTTGCCTTTATGTCCATAATAGTGTTGAACACATTATCAAAGACATTCTTCTCAACATGCATGACGTCGAGGTTATGTCGTATAAGAAGAGTTGACCAATAGGCAATTCCCAGAAGATACTTTTTTTGACCCAGTTGTGATCCTTTCCAAATCTAGGGAGTTGTCTTGTGCTGCTCGACAATTGTGCTATATCTGGTAAGTTATGTACCCTTGCCGCTAAATGTGGACCAGACAAGCGTTCAAAATCAGCTTCTTCCAATTCAATTATGTTCTTTAAGAATGCATCTTTTTGCCTTCTAAAATGATGGTCCCTTGGTAGAAATCGTCGATGACAATCAAACCAGCATGACTTGACACCATGCTTAAGTACAAATGATTTGGTAATGTCCATGCAGTAAGGACATGCTAGTTTTCCATGGGTGCTCTCAATATGCAGGAAAGTCACTTATCGTACACATCAATGCAGCCTTCAGAGTGAAATTTTACTTTCTGGATGTATCATAGGTAGTAACCCCATCGGTCCATAACAATTTCAACTCATCAATCAACGGCCTAAGATATATGTCTAGTTTTTTTCCAAGACTTTTTGGACCAGGGATCAATAATGATAGAAATAAATGCTCTCGCTTCATGCACGTGTTCGGCGAAAGGTTGTATGGTGTCATGAAAACTGGCCAGCTGGAGTAAGAAGTCACTGAACCTCCAAATGGATTGAAACCATCAGTACATAAACCCAGCCTCACATTGCACGACTCTTTTGAAAAACTAGGGTGAGCATGGTTGAAGTGACTCCAAGCATCGGCATCTTCAGGATGACTGATTACATTATGTTCACGACGTACTCTTTCCGCATGCAATCTCATATGTTGAGCCATCTTTGATGACATATACATTCTCTGCAGTCTCAGTGAGAGGAGAAAATTTCACAATGACATGTATGGTATATCTTTTTGCTTGAATTGTCCCTTTTCTTAGGCTTGAATCTATCATGACCACACATGGAACATGATACCTTATTTTAATCCTCATTATAATATAACATGAAATGATTAGGACATGTGAAAATGTATTTTATAAATTAAAATCTTTTAGTTCTTTTTATCATGTTCTCTCATGTTCTCTTGGATGCGTATTGCTAATCGAAGTCCCTACGTGAGTGGTGGCGATGAGAGATGAATCGGCAATTTGCATAGCGCAGGCGTGCCAGTCACCGAGGTGACAACAAGTGTTCTGCCTCCGAGAGTCGAAGGGCTTTAGGTCTATTGTGCGCATCGTTTGACTTCGTCAAACGAAGTTGAGTGTCGGGTCCTGGACCAATATCCCGTCGTTGCCTGAGCGCAACGACATTAATTACATCCCTCTGAGAGGGAAAACTTTGATTAATCGCCAGAGTAGAAGTCTTGTGGCCTAAAACAGAGACATCCGATGAAAGTACAAAATGCAATTTAAACTTAGGCCGAAGTGCTAATGAACAAAAATGTCTATTCAATATTGTTTAGTCTTTTATTCATCATGATTGGGTTTCTTTGTCTATTGGTTCATTTTTTTCATTTATTACGAAATTGTTTTTAATGTGTTCTTTTGTCCATTTAAGACATGCAAGTCATGAGTCTACTCGCGATTCGGCAATGTTCAGCTCTTGGGCACCCAGTCGGCAGCGCAGGTACAATCCATTCAGCAAGGCAAATGCAGACAGTGAATCATTAAGGCACAACTGAATCGGCAGTATGTAACCGAGTCGGCGACCCGGATTGAATCGGTGCCTTTCTGAAATGCTATTAAATTGATCAAACTTGATGATTTCTTTTTAAAGTCTCTTTCTGATTCGAAGCGCACGGAGATAATTTGGCAGCATTTCCCCTCATCTTGGTTGATGGGGGGAGAGAGCGCGGTACACGTCCACCAGAATGGAGATGGCACCAAAAAGGGAGGTGTATGTCGAACAACGACATCACTCCGGTGGTACACGACGCTGATCCATGAGGCACACCTACGAGGAAACCGGTTAATGCTGTTACCACGCAAGCACCCGAGCGACGAATGGATAATATGTGAACCCATATATCCTGGCATAGACATCACATTGTCTAACTCGGGGTTAAATGGATTTCTCATTAGTCTATTATCTCTTCTCTTGGCTGAAACCACATGGCGCACGGCTTTGCTCATGTGATTCGGCCATGGTCAGGTTGCTGCCAGCTCGAATCGGCAGGCCAATTTCCACGCTGACCGAATCAATAGGGCCACCTCGAAATCAACTAAATCGGCAGCAGAACCCCATTTCTTGGGATAGAGCACCGAAGGCTATTCAAATCTGGGCAAACATGCAGGAATGGGCCAGAAATACGCTGGAAATGGGCTCAATAAGCTTTTGGGCTTGGTTGGTAAGCTTTGGGCATGAGTATTGATTACTCAACCCACTTGCTAGCAAAGGGGCATGTCCCAAAAACCGAAAGGCACATGAGGATGGCTGTTTGAACAGTTAAGAACATCTATTGCAAGGGCAAGAAAACAGTGAAAACATGCACCAAAGGGTGCTCCACACAAGGCCCAATAAGCCCAATCATAGAGCAATGCAAGAACGCATTGGAGAGGAGGGGCTCCACCATTCCCAAACCTCATTTATTGAGGCATGGGGGCTTGTGGAGATCTCATGCATGGCATTGGGGGTGGAGAACCATCTCTCCACAATGAGGGGCTCTCCATCCCGTAGCCTCTCAACCCATTTATGTAAAAGAAAAGGGGAGCATTAAATGAAGGGCACATGCACATACATGGAAGAGACCAATAAACAAGAAAGAGATGCACTTGGGATTATATAAGATGTGTATTAAATGCAAAAAGAGAGTCTCCTCATGATGGGAAAGAGAGAATATACATGGATTTGACATTTCTTGGGAAGGGGAATGAGAAGTACATAAAAGAAACTAGAGGGGAAACAAGAGGAGAACTCCCATCGCCACCCACTCACCCTCTCTTCTCTCTTAGCACTCCAAGGACAAGACAAGGCCAAGGGGTAGCTCTCTTCTCTCTCTTTCTTTTCTCTTCTCTTTTTCTTCTCTTTTCCTCTTGATTTCTTCCTCTCTTCTTGCTGCAGATGGCCTCCCGGGAGCAGAGGAGACCAGCAGCAATAGCCTTGGAGAAGAGCCCCTTTGCTTTGCCTCTAAGCCTCCTCTTCCCTTAGCCAAAAGGCTTCTAGAAACCCACCCCAAAAAGGCCTCTTCAGCCCTCTTCCTCATCTGCTGTAGGAACCTTCCTTGGCAGCTTATTTGGCAACTTTTTGAGGGGTAGTGGGGAGGTGTTATGCTTTCTTAAGCTTACCCCTTGCATGGGACTTTTGGGCTATGGGTAATAGATCTTTTGGCTTTGTAGAGATGGGTCATTTGAGGGTTTTTCTTTTCTGGTTTGAGGGGTGAAGAGCTAGGCCGGCTATAAGGCCCGCCCAATGGATTTTTTGGGTGCCCACAAATGCCCCCCACCTAGTGGTGGTGCAAGTGGGGGTCGAGCGGCGCAGCGCCCATGGGTGAACTCGTACGATGCTGGCTGAATCTTTGGACGATCTTTGACTTGTTGCTGTATTAATGATCTCTTGGTGTCTTGTCGTGTTAGTGGTCATTTGGCTTCATTAGAATGATGATCGTCCTACATCAACAACTTGATAATGCAGGTTGGCCATGCGCTTCATAGACTTGTATATTTGATAATTCGACAGCCTGTTAATTTGTTGGCACCATGAACCAGCAACACTGGGTGATTCAACATGGTTGGGAAACCGACAGAGGGTACCACAATTGATAGGCTTTAGGTGATGGCCCCAATTTGGCAGGAGGCTCCCAAGAATTGGCACATGGCTCTCACGAGTCGACGGAGCTCAAAATGGTAAGCTTGATTTGGTGCAGTTGACGAATTAGTATGTAGCTCCCCGAGTTGGCGAGCTCAGAGTGGTAGCCATAATTCGGCGTGTCCCACGCGAGTTAGCAAGGGCTTACGAGTTGATAAATAGACCCGACGAGGTAATGAAGACCATTGAATTGATGGCTTGCTTGAGAGCCTATGGCCTTCATAAGTCGGCTGACCATTGCTCAATTGGATTATGTTGGCTCACCATATGAGCCGGTGGGGCATGCTGGCTTGCTATATGATATGGTGGATCCTTCTAGACACAGTAATGACCTTGCTGCTTCATTTCCTTTGAACCGTCTTATTGACGGATCACCTTGAATGCACAACAATCTGAGCATGCAGTAGCGAGGCACCTTTATTTTAAGCCTCTTTTTTTGTTTTGTTTTTTTTTTTTTTACATATATATATATATATTTATATATTATATATAAAAGAGAGATTCATGAGTGAAATATAACTCGACCACCAATCATACCATGATGTTGGTAAATGGCATGAGGTTATTTGGGTAGATTCCGAAATGATAACCTAGAAAACCTAAGTGCTAGTTTCAACAGGGATTCTAAAGGTAACATCTATTGGCTAGCCAAGGCAAGAAGTCAAGGCTAGACTTTATTTTGAGTTTTGAAAAGGCAGTGTTATCTAAACCTAGTGTCCTACTTGGGAGAGCAAGTATATATAAGTGTGAGGTATAGATGGCAAGAGACAGCTTCTCTAAGTTTTGAGGTTTTTTTTTTTAACCAGAGATTGCATAGATGGATTCAGAGAATGTATAGCAAAAGGGGATTTCTTGAAAGAGTAGAATGGAGCTCTCCCTTCTTGCCATTTTGACTTCATTCATTTTCTTTTTTTTTTTTACCACATTACTGACCCAAGCGCCCTTTTGGGTTTTCACCGGAGTCAGCCCCTTCTTGCTTTTGCCTACATGACCTTTCGGGTTTTCACGTAGCAGGGTTCCCAATTTTGCCCACGACGCCCTTTCGGGTTTTCAGTGTGTCCGGGTTTTTCTTGTCCTTTTTACCCCTACTCGGCAGCGAAACCAGAGTAGGTCCGACGAGCATCTCTATTTTAAGCCCTTTTGTTCATCATTTTTTTTATCATTTAATCATTTTTTTTAATACAGAAATGTCTCAAGATATGCACTGTGAGCATACATTCAATAGTGTACCCTCAGATTTCTTGAACATGAAAGACTGGAGGGTGTATATCTTCAAGGCAATGTCGAATTTAGCTCCATGAGTGTTTGATCCTCCTAACATTGAAGCATAATGACGCCATCTCGAACCATCGACCAATGTGTAGGTGGCTCCACCAGATTGACTTGGGGATCTCTTGGGCATGGAATGTCAAAGCTCAATGTTAAATCACCCCGACCTCCGCAAAAGGATGAGATAATATACAGTCCCTGCAGAAATAGTCTGGTTATATAAACATTGAACATGGCAACCTGATTTTAACTCTTAAATCCTTGGAGATCACACGTACCAATTGTCCCATGGACTGAGATAGAACTACAATGCATATCTTGTAGTTACACATCCTCGGAGATGGATGTTTATACTCTTGGACACCCCAGATTGGGAGATATTAAACAACTGAGGATGGACTACCACAATTATTCCGTAGTTGCTGCTCCTTTAAGATTGGTTTGTCTTGTATCCCTGGAGACCCCAGATGTGGAAGATATTCCACAAACTGAGAATGGACTACGACACTTATTCCGTAGTTGCTGCTCCTTTGAGATGGATTCTTATATCCTAGGAGACCTCAGACGTGGAAGTAATCCCATGAACTGAGGCTGAACTACGGTATTTATCCTGTAGTTGTAGCTCCTTGAAGAACAGATTCTTATATCCTCGGAGACCTCACACACGGTACTAATCCCACGAACTGAGGCTGGACTACGGTATTTATCCCTTACTTGCAACTCCTTGAAGATGGATTCTTATATCCTTGTAGACCTTAGACGCGATATTGATCCCACAAACTGAGGTTGGACTACGATATTTATCCGTAGTTGCATCTCCTTAAAGATAATTTTTTTATATCTTGGATACCCCAGATGTGGCGACATTTCACCATCAGAGGTTGGACTACGGTACTTATCCCGTAGTTGCTGCTCCTCGTAGATTGATTAAGAGTTCGAGTATGGGATCCCAACACGTGGGCAGAGAAGCCCGACTTCTTAAATCAAATGTTCTTTTTTTTTATCTTGTGCATTTCTTTTGTCATGTTCATTTTCATGATTAATTTTCTCTTTTCTTTCTTTTTTTTTATTTTTTCTCTTATCGCTTCTTCTTTTTCTTTTTTCTTTCTTACCTTTTTTATTTTTTATATTTTTTTTTAAACAAAATTTCATTCAATCCTATCTTTTCAATCATTTCATTTTTTCCATTGATCATTTTTTTTTACTTTATTTTATATTTCTATTCATTTCATCCCTCTTTTTTTTCTTTTTTTGTATGTCTTTAGAGACCTCAAATGTGGGAAATGTTCCACAAAAGGAGGTTGGATTACGGTACTTATCCCGCAGTGACTGTTTATAAGAGGTTAATTTTCATTTATATCTTTGGAGACCACAGGTGTGAGAAACGTTCCACAACTGAGAATGGACTGTGATATTGTCCTGCAGTTGCCGCTCCTTTGAGATCAATTTGTCTTTTATCCCTGGAGACCCCAGATGTGGGAAATGTTGCACAAACTGAGAATGGACTACGATACTTGTTCCGCAGTTGCTGCTCCTTTAAGATTGATTCAATTTTGAATCCCTGGAGACCCCAAATGTGGGAAAAGTTCCACAAATTGAGAATGGATTACGACACTTATCCCGCAGTTGTTGCTCCTTTGTGATTGTTTTGTCTTGTATCCCTGGAGACCTCAGATGTGGGAGATGTTCCACAAACTAAGAATAGACTACGACACTTGTTCTGCAGTTGCTGCTCCTTTGAGATTAATTTGATTTGTATCCATGGAGACCCCAGATGTGGGAAATGTTCCACAAACGGAGAATAGACTACTACACTTATCCCGCAGTTGCTGCTCCTTTGAGATTAATTTCATTTTGAATCCCTGGAGACCTCAGATGTAGGAAATGCTCCACAAACTGAGAATGGACTACGACACTTATCCCGCAGTTGCTGCTCCTTTGAGATTAATTTGCCTTGTATCCCTGGAGACCCCAGATGTGGGAGATATTCCACAAACTGAGAATGGACTACGACACTTACTCCGCAGTTACTGCACCTTTGAGATTAATTTGATTTTAAAGTTCTTTTGCTTTAAATGCCCTTTTAGATAGTTTTGAAAATGTTGGGCACAGAGGCCTGATTTGAAATCGTGACGGTGTGGAAGCCTAATTTTTTAATTGTGAGGACGTGCAAGTCCAATTTGAAACATTGGGCACAAAGGCCCGATTTAAAAATATGGGGGCGAAGGAGCCCGATTTTGAAATATGTGGACATAGAGGCCTAGTTTGCAAACATGAAGGCATAGATGTCTGATTTTAATTTTGTGGGCACAGAGGTCCAGTTGGAAATATGAAGGTATAGAAGCATGATTTTTTAAAATTTGTGGGCACAGAGGCCAGTTGAAAATGTGAAGGCATGGAAGCCTGATTTTAAAATTTATGAGGACGTGAAAGTCCGATTTGAAGTCATGAGCTTGTGTTTTCAAATGCGAGTTTCAAAACACGACTGACAAATATGAGTTTTTTAAGTGTTTTTGGTAAAGTGTCAGTTTTGAACTATTAATTTTGAAATATGACAGGCAAATTGTCGCTTTTGAAATATGATTGGCAAATTGCCGCTTTTGAAATATAAGTTTTAAAATATGATTGGCAAATTGCCGCTTTTGAAATATGAGTTTTAAAATATGATCGGCAAATTATCGCTTTTGAAATATGATCGGCAAATTGCAGCTTTTGAAATATGTGTTTGAAATATGATTGACAAACTGCCACTTTTGAAATATGACTTTGAGACATGATTGGGAAATTGCCACTTTTAAATATTACTTTTAAAACATGATTGGCAAGTTGCTACTTTTGAAATATGACTTTTTTTGATATATGATTGGCAAATTACCACTTTTGAAATATGACTGGTGAACGCACTTTTGAAATGAGTTCTTTTGAAATCATGAATGGCAAGCTTGCCGATTTTAAAATATGACTTTTGAAAACATGGTTGGCGAGTCGCCACTTTTGAAATATGAGTTCTTTTGAAATCATGAATGACAAGCTTGTCGATTTTAAAATATGGCTTTTGAAAACATGGTTGGCGAGACGCCACTTTTGAAATATGAGTTCTTTTGAAATCATGAATGGCAAGCTTGCTGATTTTAAAATATGACTTTTGAAAACAATGATTGATATTTTGCTAGTTTTTTTTTTTTTGGAATGCAGGTGATGTTGAATAAAGCTAAATCCTTCAACAACTTCGTTAGGGGTCCGGAAAAAGAATATGCATTCAAAATCTAGCAAGAAAACCCATGTATGAATATGGAGATAAGCGGTGAAAGTCCGTGCGATATGATCATGCGGCTCATATCATCGCCGTGCAGAAAACATGCAATTTTGTTGAGGTATTATTTGTCTCAGAACCATAGTCCGGCTAGAGGTATGGTTGGCCTATTTGTTTTTGCAGCTCGTAATCAATGATAACACCTCAGGTGGCCGTAAAAGAGCCGATCGAGACCGCCTCGATGATTGGGTCTCATACTGGGTGGTCGGTGTGACTACCGCAACAAGACGCTTTCTTTATTTTTTGTCATCAAAATTTTTTGAATGGGTATTACATGAATGGACATAAAACGTCCGACTGGCTTTGCCCCAGAATAACTCACTTTCGGCGAGCTGGCTTTTGTTTACTTGCTTGTGATGGCAGAAAATCCTGAAGTTCTTCCTAAGTACATGAATTTTATAAGGCCTCTAATTCCGTCGCATATTTGCAATTATGTGTGTATGTGTTCATTGGTGTATGTATGTAATTTACGTACGCATTAATAGTATATTACGTGTACATGTGTTTATATAAATATAAATAATGTATGTATTGCAGGATGATAGTGTGGATATATACCATATAGATGTTGCATGTATATATGCTTGGTATGCATGGTTTTCTGCATAATTAGGGTTCTGGCCGAAGGCCACCTTGGCGTCAAGCCCAGGCCGTTTAGCTGGTGGTGTTAGCGTCCAGACCTGGACGCCAATACTAACTCCGGCGTCCAGCGATATGGACGCCAACTTCTCTGGCCTGCATGCGCAGTAGAGCTGCAAGCTCTGAAACAAGGCATGGCCACCATTGGGGGATGTCCCAAGGCTCTAAGGCTGTCAAATCGGTATGGTGAGGGGTGAGGGGCTCTCATTAGGTCTGAACCCGAATTTGGTCTCTCCCACTTCTCACTTCACCTTGCAAGAGGAGAAATAGAGGAGAAAAAAACCTAGAGAAGCCTGTGAGAAAAACCCTTTAGAACCCACAAATCCGACCCCTTAGACCATGATCCGGCGCCCCCTGCTGCAAGGAGGTTGCTGGACCAACGAGGCAGGCTTCCCCGACATCCCCTCGGCGTGGAGATCACCCAGGAGCCCGGAGGAAGGCGATCTAGAGGGAGGTTCTGCAACTGTTCTTGGGACTGCCCAAGGAGGTCTTCACCAAGCCTTTAAATCCCTTAGAAGATTTTTTGAAAGGCAAGTGACCTATCCTTGATGTCCCCTTATGAGTCTAGGATGGTTTTGTGATTTTTATGGAATTTTCCTCGAGTCCTAGACCTCCAATTCACCCAAGATTCAGGCTGGGTCTGTGTTTCTGCACAGACCTGGTTAGACGGCAAGGTCCCTGGACGTTCAGATCATCCTTGGCGTCCAGGACCATGCCGCTGACCCTGAGTCAGCGGCCAGAGACAGCCGTCGAGTTCTTCTGGACAGAACAGCGAGCTGTTCTGTCCCTCTTATACATTAATTTCGGTATGTTTACGTGATGAGGATATATGGTAAATCTTATACCCTATGTATATTGTGCATGGTGGTGTGTGAATGAGTGTGGTGTGATGGTGAATGTGGGTTAATAGTATCTTTTAAATTTGTGAGCATGGCTTGTAGATAATTTTGCAAATCCATGTTCCATGATTTGGATTAGTTGAATGTCTTGGTTGCAGTCTATTCGTGAAGAATTGTGGGGCATGTATGTATGTTTAATGTGGATGATGAAGATGAAGACATTGTCTTTTACTTCCGCTACTCTGTTGTATATTCGCTGTGTATCTCAGCTGTATGTATCGTTTGGGTAAATGTCCCACTGTGGCAGCACTTGTTATACCGACGTGGTTGGTATAGCCGTACCGGTATAATGAGGGCCGTCACAGAGATTGGTATCAGAGCGACCGGTTGTGATTGCACAAGAATATACCTAAGTCATCATCCCCATTGCATGCTAAGTATGTCCACATGTGTAGAAAACACTAATAGGAATGAAAGATAGATAAGAAAATGGTTAGAGAACTTAGTAACCTAGCTCTAATTGGTGGCTGAAATTTTATTACAGCCATGGCTTCCCGTGGACGACGTGGAGGTGTGCCAGCTCGCGACGACGAGCAGAGGCGTGAGGAGCGGGCGGAGCAGCAGGCCTCGGCCCCACAGGGTCTGTGCTTCCCCCACCACCGCCAGTGGACTATGGAGTATTCATGCAAGGTCTGGTGCAAGCCATGCAGACGCAGGCCCACACCCAGGCGGCACTTCAGGCCCAGTTGGAGGCCCAGGTAGAATAAAACAACCTAGTAGTTTGCTATTTAAATTGCATGATATTGTGTTTAATGTATATTGTTATTGTTAAAATGTAGCAGGCTCAGGCCCCAGCTCAGGACCATGGTGGACCTTCCATCATGGAGCGATTCAAGAGGATGGCCCCACCCTCTTTTAAGGGGGAGAGTGATCCGCTAATGGCAGAAAGCTAGAGGGAGACAGAGAAAATCTTCCGAGCTATCAGGTGTCCTGACGAGGACAAGGTGACCTTAGCCACTACATGCTACAGGTATGTTTTGGTTTATGCTTGTATGTGTTTGTCAAGTTAGAAATTGTTAGTTAGTGCTTATGGAGGTGTATTGCAGGAGAGAGGATGTATGGTGGTCCTCCCTACTACGTACGCGCTTCGAGGATGGAGCAGTAGATGTGGCGTGGGACGCGTTCGTGAGGCTCTTCCGAGCCAAGTTCGTCCCAGAGCACATCCAGGACAAGATGGAGCAAGAATTCCTTTCCCTGACGCAAGGATCAATGACCGTCTTGGAATACGAGGCAAGGTTTTCTGAACTTTCTAAATATGCACCGCATATAGTAGAGGATGAGCGCAGGAAGACCAAGAAGTTTGTGATGGGTCTCAAACCATCACTGAGATGAGGCTCGTGGCGTTCGAGCACCGCACGCTAGACGAGGCCCTCAGCGCAGCCTACAGACAGGAGGGAGAAATGGAGCAGTATCTGGAGGAGGAGAAGGCTTCGCAGAAGAGGCCGGCAGCGACATTCCAGCGGCAGGATAAGAGGAAAACGGTGTACCAGACACCGCAGAAACCAATGACAGTCAGCAACTCTCAGGTACCTTCTGTACGTTCCCCCGGTGCGAAGAGAGAGTGTCCCCATTGTGGGAAGACCCATGGAGGTTCCGAGTGCTGGTTAGTAGCGAGTAAATGATTAAAGTGTGGGAGCAGCGACCACAAGATCAAGGACTGCCCAAGACTTCAGCAGGGAGCTCAGCGGAGCGCCAGTACCGCAGCAGTAGCGGCAGCTGCGCCAGCTACAGGACTACCAGGAAGGCCTCGAGCCCCAGCTCGAGTGTTTGCGTTAGCTCGTGAGGAACCGAGCAGGTGGAGCATGTCACCGAAGGTACAGTTTTACTTTTCGGTGTGCACGCTCGAGTTTTGTTTGATACGGGTGCTACTCACTCGTTCATTTTTGAGCGGTTCGCTAGGCAGTTAGCCCTAGAGTCAGGCATAGAGTCTGAGGAGTTAGAGGTCCCTTTGTCTGTGCACACCCCTACGGGTACGGTATCGACTAGGAAGTGCATTCCGTCGTTACCTGTGTGCATTGAGGATAGATTCCTAGATGGGTGTTTCTTCTTGCTAAAGATGAAGGACTATGATTGTATCTTGGTCTGGATTAGCTAGAGGAGCACTATGCGTTAGTGGATTGTCGTAGGAAGAAGATTGTTTTCCGCATTCCTGGTGAGGACGAGTTCTCTCATCCCTTGCCAAAGAACTTAGCGGGAAAGTTAGTTATCTCTGCCATGAAGGCGATGCGCATGGTGAAAAAGGGTTGTGACGCATTTCTTGCCAGCGTTATACTAGTACCCGATGCTGGTTCGTCACTGACTCTTGCAGAGATTGATGTGGTGCAGGACTTTTCAGATGTCTTTCCCGATGACTTGTCTGGATTGCCACCGGATAGGGAGATAGAGTTCACTATAGAGTTGCTTCCAGGCACCTCTCCTATCTCGAAGGCCCCATCGGATGGCCCCTGCAGAATTAGCTGAGTTGAGGAAGCAATTGCAAGAATTGCTCGATAAGGGATTTATTCGCCCCAGTGTTTCCCCTTGGGGCGCACCTGTATTATTCGTCAAGAAGAAAGACGGGTCACTTCGGTTGTGTATTGATTATAGGAAGCTAAACTAGGTGACTGTGAAGAACAGGTATCCCTTACCTCGGATTGATGATCTGTTTGACCAGTTGCGAGAGGCATCAGTCTTTTCCAAGATTGACTTGCGATCTGGTTATCATCAGTTGAGGATTAGGAGTGAGGATGTGTCCAAGACGGCATTTAGAACCCGTTATGGACATTATGAGTTTTTGGTTCTTCCTTTCGAATTGACCAACGCCCCTGCAGCGTTCATGGATCTCATGAACCGGGTGTTTATCCGTATCTAGATAGCTTTGTTGTTGTGTTTATTGATGACGTGTTGGTCTATTCTCCGGATGAGGCCACACATCGTCAGCATTTGAGGTTAGTCTTGGAGGTTCTCCGTGAGCACAAGCTGTAGCGAAGTTCAGCAAGTGCGAGTTCTAGTTGCGCGAGGTTCATTTTCTCGGGCATGTTATCTCCGGCGCTGGTGTTGCAGTTGATCCAGCAAAAGTCCAGGCAGTTATGGATTGGGAGATTCCCAGGCCCCTTCGGAGATTCGTAGTTTTATTGGGTTAGCTGGTTATTATCGGCGATTCATTGAGGGTTTCTCATCCATCGCCACCCCTCTGACAAAGCTGACCCGAAAGGTGAGAAGTTTGTATGGTCTGAGGCATGTGACGTAGCTTTCAGCTATTGAAGGCTAACCTTACTTCTGCTCCAGTATGGTTTGCCAGTGGTCTAGAAGGCTTTGCCATTTATACGGATGCATCTCAGATTGGTTTAGGCTGTGTGCTCATGCAGCAAGAGAGGGTAGTGGCTTATGCTTCTCGTCAGTTGAAGGAGCATGAGAGGAACTATCCGACTCATGATTTGGAGCTCGCATGTGGTTCATGCACTAAAGATCTGGAGGCACTATCTTTATGGTGTCAGATTTGAGGTGTTTACCGACCACAAGAGCTTGAAGTATCTTTTCTCCCAAAAGGAATTAAACCTGAGGCAGAGAAGATGGATTGAGTTCTTGAAGGACGATGACTTCAACCTTCAGTATCATCCTGGAAAGGCGAACGTCGTAGCGGATGCTCTTAGTAGAAAGAGGTCTTCGCTCCAGCAGGATTGGAAGATGTTGGAGGATGCAGCGTGCTCTATGACCGAGTTAGAGCCATCGTTGTGTCAGGCTTTTGTAGCTCAGCTATCCCTTAGATCCTCAGTCTTGATGAGGTGATTGAGCAGCAGAAAGCCGATCCTAGATTGTTAGAGTTAGTGGGTAAGGCGGGCATTGCTCGTGATGAGGACGGTGTGATTAGATTTTAGCACCGTGTTTGTGTCCCCGATGTAGTAGATGTCCGTGAGCATGTGTTAGCGGAGGCTCATAGATCGCGATTCTCTATTCATCGGGTAACACTAAGATGTATCAAGACCTGAAGAGATCATTTTGGTGGTCCGGCATGAAGAAGAAGGATGTGCGGATTATGTGTCTAGATGTCTAGTATGTCAGCAGGTGAAATCCGAGTGGCAGCAACCATCCGGCCTTATGCAGAGGATGGATATCCCCGTATGGAAGTGGGAAGCTGTCACTATGGATTTCGTATCGGGTTTGCCTCGATCTAGAAGGGGCAATGACTCGATTTGGTAGTTGTAGATAGGTTCTCGAAGACTGCTCATTTCTTGCCTATGAGGAAGAAGCAGTCAGTAGAGAGTTTAGCTAGATTGTATGTTAGCGGTATCATTAGGTTGCATGGTGTGCCGAAGTCGATCATTTCGGATCGAGATCCGAGATTTACTTCGAGATTGTGGAAGGGTCTTCAGGATGCGTTAGGTTCGGAGCTGAAGCTCAGTTCGGCGTTTCATCCCCAGACCGATGGACAGTCCGAGAGGACTATCCAGACGCTCGAGGATATGTTGAGAGCGTGTGTTCTGGATTGGAAGGATGATTGGGAGCGTCATTTACCTCTTGTGGAGTTCGCATACAACAATAGCTTTCATGCTACTATTGGTATGGCTCCATTCGAGGCGTTGTATGGTAGGCCCTGCAGATCTCCTTTATGTTGGGAGGAGACTGGTGATAGGCAGTTGATCGGACCGGAGTTAGTTCAGGAAACTTTGGATAAGATTCAGCTTATCAGGAAAAGGCTTGTTGTGGCACAGGATAGGCAGAAGAGTTATGCCGACAACAGGAGAAAGGATTTGGAGTTCGAGGTTGGCGATCATGTCTTCTTGAAGATATCGCCTACTCGTGGAGTTGTCAGATTTGGCAGGCATAGCAAGCTAAGCCCTAGATTCATTGGCCCATATGAGATTCTCAGACGTTTGGGCAACGTGGCGTACGAGCTAGCATTACCCCCAGCTTTGGCTAGCGTTCACCCTGTATTCACGTATCTATGCTCAGAAAGTATGTCCGAGATCCGTCTCATGTGATTAGTCATGAGCCAGTGGAGATCCAGCCAGATCTTTCATATGTCGAGCAACCAGTAGCCATTCTTGACCGGAAGGTTCAGCATCTCCGGAACAAGAGTATCGCGTCGGTGAAAGTTCTATGGCGGAACTTCTCACGTGAGGAGGCTACATGGGAGCTTGAGGATCGATGAAGAAGAAGTATCCCCTTTTGTTTGAGTAGTGTCGTTCTAACTTCGAGGACGAAGTTTCTTTAATGGGGAGAGGGTGTAAGGCCCTCTAAATTCCGTCGCATTATTTGCAATATGTGGTGTATGTTTGTATTGTGTATGTATGTACATATTTACGTACGCATTAATTAGTATAATACGTGTACATGGTTAGATTAAATATAAATAATGTATGTATTGCATGATGATAGTGTGGATATAATACCATATAGATGTTGCATGTATATATGCTTGGTATGCATGGTTTTCTGCATAAATTAAGGTTCTGGCCGAAGGCCACCTTGGCGTCAGCCCAGGCCGTTTGCTGGTGTCAGCGTCCAGACATGGATGCCACTACTAACTCCGGCGTCCAGCGATATGGACGCAACTTCTCTGGCCTGCATGCGCAGCAGAGCTGCAAGCTTCTGAAACAGGCATGGCCACCATTGGGGGATGTCCCCCAACGGCTCTAATGCTGTCAAATCGGTATGGTGAGTGGGTGAGGGGCTCTCATTAGGTCTGAACCCGAATTTTGTCTCTCCCACTTCTCACTTCACCTTGCAAGAGGAGAAATAGAGGAGAAAAAAACCCTAGAGAAGCCTGTGAGAAAAACCCATTTTAGAACCCTCAAATCCGACCCCTTGGACCTTGATCCGGCGCCCCCTGCTGCAAGGAGGTTGCTGGACCAACGAGGAAGGCTTCCTCGACATCCCCTCGGCGTCGAGATCACCCAAGAGCCCAAAGGAAGGCGATCTAGAGGGAGGTTCTGCAACTTTCTTGGGACTACCCAAGGAGGTCTTCACCAAGCCTTTAAATCCCTTAGAAGAATTTTGAAAGGCAAGTGACCTATCCTTGATGTCCCCTTTATGAGTCTAGATGGTTTTGTGATTTTTATGGAATTTTCCTCGAGTCCTAGACCCTCCAATTCACCCAAGATTCAGAGCTCGGGTCTGTGTTTCTGCACAGACCTGTTAGACGACAAGGTCCCTGGACGTCCAGATCATCCTTGGCGTCCATCGACCATGCCGCTGACCCTGAGTCAGCGGCCAGAGACCGCCGTCGAGTTCTTCTGGACAGAACAACGAGCTGTTCTGTCCCTCTTATACATTAATTTCGGTATGTTTTACGTGATGAGGATATATGGTAAATCTTATACCCTATGTATATTGTGCATTGTGGTGTGTGAATGAGTGTGGTGTGATGGTGAATGTGGGTTAATAGTATCTTTTAAATTTGTGAGCATGACTTGTAGATAATTTTGCAAATCCATGTTCCATGATTTGGATTAGTTGAATGTCTTGGTTGCAGTCTATTCGTGAAGAATTGTGGGGCATGTATGTATGTTTAATGTGGATGATGAATGAATGAAGACATTGGTCTTTTGCTTCCGCTACTCTGTTGTATATTCGCGTGTATCTCAACTGTATGTATCGTTTGGGTAAATGTCCCACTGTGGCAGCACTTGTTATACTGACGTGGGTTGTATAGCCGTACCGGTATAATGAGGGCCGTCACAAATTTCTTCTGTGCATTGAGCATCTTGAGCTGCTTATGCTCTCCTGGCTCGAATATTATAGGTTGTGTCTGCCCCCCATGTTGGCTGGTCGTGTTGCCGTATATTCTTCTTTTCTAATGCATTGGAGCCTATGGGGCGTGGCGGGTCCACCTTGTACTCGCCCACTTGTAGTTCTTCTTTTCTTATCAAGGCCTCAATTTTATCTTTGAGGACGTAGCAGTCTTCTGTAACATGCCCCGACAGCTGATGATATAAGCAAAACTAGGGATCATCTTTCTTCTTGATGTCCTCTATCCTTCTACGCTCGGGTGGGACGATTTTGTTGTGTCGACAGGCCCATTATCATGTTGCCTGGTTGCATATAACTCGACCAGTGTGATTTCTTTTTCAGCAACGTAGAATCTTTCTGTAACATCCTTTGCATATCTTGGCCAGTCTATAATGGCCTGGCTGGTAAATTTAAATACCATTCGAAATCCAGTCCAGTTAGGGAAGACTCGATGAATTTCAACAAATATGACTCATCCATGGCCAAATCTCCATTACATTGACATAATGTGCAACATGTTCTTTTGGTGATCCTTGCCCATTGAACTTTTCAAACTTGGGTGGCTTGCTTATGCCAGGAGGTAATCTCTTTGTAGCATGGCACACAGGGTATGGTACCCGGTACATCTGAAAAAGGGCTTCATCAGACTTGTCCATTTTAGATAGTTTTTTTTCTATGATCTGTTCCAACATTTGTCTATTCATAATCAGCGTTCGGACCATGTCTGGATGAAGAGGAGCCGACTACATCTGAGCCATGGTGGCAGGCCCTTGATGTGCTACTTGGCATGCTATGGGCTTCTTAGGAGCTATTTGACATGGGGCCCCCAGCAGTGCTTGATATCGACTAGAGCATTGTTGGATGTAATAGGGTGTGGGGCTAGTCGGTGTCATCTCATGACGTTTCCACCGTGCCCCCTGCTTCTTTTGGTGCAAGAGCATGGGCATCTCTTTCTTCAATTTGTCTTTTCAACCTTTCAATTTCATGCTGGTATCTTTGTATCAATGCTGCCACAGCAGGATCATATGTATGAGTTCTTGGGATATCAGATATCACTCAGTTGGATCCCCTCCTAGAGGGGTAGGTGCCATTGCTGATATTATCTGTTGCTATTATATCTACAGCCGTTTCTTGGGCCACTGAGACTATCTGGGCTTTGCCCTTAGCTTCTTCCCTCCTGACAGGAGGATTTGGCCCTTCATTGAGCCTTGGCAATTCATCTTGCTCAGGGGGTGTATCCCCATGTTGACCATCCACTATGGTCATATAGCAAGTGTATATCTGCAGAGTTTTGTCTGTTCTTTCGTCTTCTTTGCATTCTACCTCGTTCCTGGGTGGCTGCATCCCTTCAGGCCTATCCTCTGTCATCTTCTGGGGTAGCTGGTGATATAGAGAATTACATTTACAGCTTTTTTCCGAGCTTCCTGTCGGGCTAGAGCTTCATGTGGGCATGGCGGATCCACCTTGTACTCGCCCATTTGTAGCTCACCTTTGTTGATCAAGGATTGGGCCACATATTGAATACATAGCAATCTTCTATGGCATGGCCCACTACCTGATGGTAAAGGCAACAGAGCGGATCACCTCTCCTCTTGGAGTCCTCCGGCCTCTTAGACTTGGCAGGACAAGTTTTGTTGTTTTTGCGGGCTAGCTCAAAGAGGACCCTTAGTTTGTTCCT
This sequence comes from Colocasia esculenta, assembly GCA_014218235.1. Classification (NCBI taxonomy): domain Eukaryota; kingdom Viridiplantae; phylum Streptophyta; class Magnoliopsida; order Alismatales; family Araceae; genus Colocasia; species Colocasia esculenta. Next base: position 28,218 of record JACBKR010003025.1, read on the forward strand.
CGGAAGAATAAGGCTTTTGCAGTATCTCTTTTAGCAAAATCTACTTTCTTGGCTTTGACAACTTGGCAGGCAGGTGGGGGAGCTGGCCACCTCGTTAGCAGTTGCTAAATCCCTGGGCTGTCCTTTCTCCCCGTTTGCCTCATCGGCAGAAGAATACTTGGCAAGGAATGCCTCAATATCAGATACACATTGCTTAGTCGGCTGAAGGTTTTGATATCAATTCTAACTATTCTCTCTATGATTTCCTCCCGCAGGTTGTACTGGCACATGCGGACAACATCCTCTTCAAATGGTGGTTGTTTGTACCTTTTACTAAGGTTCCTCCACCTTTAAATATAATTATGTGCTCATTCATCATGCTTTTGGGTAATGACAAATAATTTTTCTATTGGACTTCCTCCTCAACCACGTAGGGTATACTTTGACATCGACCACCTATCTGGTTGGTCTATCCCAGATATGGTGGGGGAATCCGAACATGTATACCCAAGAGACTTTGGCCTGCATGGCACATCAAGAGTCAAGCTTCCCATCGCATCGACGCAGTGCGTATCATGACGAATGGGCATGGAGTCTAGTGAGCATTAGGTACGGTAGCAGGGTTGCCCTTTTCTGCCAACTCCATCAAGCCACATATTAGTGTTGGATCTGCAAGATCTGGATGGAGATGGGCCGACTGCATGGTTGGCTTTTTGCTTGTGACCTCCCAAGAACCCTTGGTATGTTGTTGGATGTGCCCCTAACCGCTCTGGAATCATTTGACATGAATGGAGGAGCGGGGTCCCCCCGGTGCGACCTGGATGGGTCATTGTTGGCAGAGATCGTGGTGGAATGGTGTCACCTTGGGGTCTCCGACCATGCCCTGGACTTCTTTTGGTGCAGAGGTGGTGTACCTATTTCATCAATCTGTTTTCCGCAACATCTCTATTTCCCGTTGATATTTTTGTAGCAGTATATCACATCAGGATCACATGTAGGCACACTAGTCACATTAGTCATTGCCTGGGTTGAGGCCCCTATAAGGAAATAGGTGGCCACTCGCTGCCATCTTTTGATGCTACAGCTGCTCCTGTGAGCACTGGAGGGTTGCTGCCAGTCTTTCCCCTTCTGGCAAGAGAATCTGGCACTTCAGTGAATTTGGGTGTGGCCCCTCTTCTTTAGAGAAGACCCCACACCGCTAACATGCTAGCCATATAACAGGGGAGAATGCGTAATGCGCCATTTCCCTGAGCTAGTGGCTCACCATAATTCCTCTTTCTCTTTCTTTTTCTTTTCCCTTTTCAACTATTTTCGCTCATCCTTTTCTTCGCATTTTCTCATTTTCTTTCGATTTTTCTCTTCTATTTCCTTTCTCATATTCTTTTCCTTTGTCGCTATCTTTTCCTTCTCCTTTTTCCTTCTCATTTCATTTCTATCTTCGCAACATGATAGACCACCCTAGGCCACTTCAAGGAAGGTTTTGCCAAATCATAGAACTGACTAGACATAGTCCGATTAACCTCGTCAGATTCTCGTATGAATGAAGGGACAAATATTGGACCCCTCCTTTGTAGTAGGGGCATGTGGGCCAAACGCTCCAGACTGGCTGCCTTGTTGTGATATGCAGTGTAGCAGAAAATAGTCCCTTGTCGTGCATAATATTTGAACACTAGCACAGGAGGTGCTGGAGCTAGCTGATCAACATCTATTTTGCCCTTTGCATTTGATTCATTATTTTTGTCATGTTGTTGCTTTATCAATTGAAGAGCTTGGGTCTTCTTAGGCACCCAAATTTGTTTGAATTTGATTGGCTTTGGGGCCAATTTGCTTTTGAAGGTGTCATACATTTCATTCTTTCCCTCTAATGCTTGGAAAGAATTTCTTGTTCGAATAGTTGGAACCACTTGATCTGGTTCTATTATAGCACGGCCGCTCTGTAGATGGATTCTGATGTCACCAACCAGCATGCTCTTTCTAGAGCTAGAGACACGTGCCTTGTTGAGAGTGGTAGTTATAGCCTTCCCAGCACTAGCTTGATGCCCCCTGGCTCCGTTGGCTATCCCAGCACTAGTTTGATGCCCCCTAGGTCCCATGTCACTTCTTTTGTTGCCACGGTTCATATGATGCACCTGGCAGCTGACTGTTTTTGGTGCCTCTTCAGCTATCTCATCAGTGTTGTTGTGGAGCACTTGGACGAATGCCACCCCCAAGAAGTTGGGGAATTCGACCACCAGAGGAAAATCTCCAAAGCGAGTCGACACGGCGAGATAGCCATACCGGGCGTAGTCCCGGACAATTTGCGGTCAAAATGCACTACGCCAGGTCTGTTAGTCACCTGCAATCAGTTAAAACCAGTAGTCAGTATTGAATATAGAGGCCACAAGACTTTCTATTCTGGCGAAAAGATGAAGGGAAGTTTGGTCCCCTCCGGGCGTGCCACGCTATGGAAATGGATTTTATAAATTAAATATTTTAGTTCTTTTTATCATGTTCTCTCATGTACTCTTGAATGTGTATTGCTAATCCAAGCCCGTCGAGTGCAACGTGAGCGGGTAGCGACGAGAGATGAATCGACAATTTACATAGCGCAGGTGTGCCAGTCACCGAGGTGACAACAAGTGTTCTGCCTCTGAGAGTCGAAGGGCTTTAGGTCTATTGTGCACACCGTTTGACTTCGTCAAACGAAGGTGAGTGTCGGGTCCTGGACTAATATCCCATCGTTACCTGAGCGCAACGACGTTAATTACATCCCTCTGAGAGGGAAAACCCTTGATTAATCACCAGAGTAGAATGTCTTGTGCCCTAAAATGGAGACATCCGATGAAAGTGCAAATGCAATTTAAACTTAGGCCGAAATGCTAATGAGCAAAAATGTCTATTCAATATTGTTTAGTCTTTTATTCATCAATTATTGGGTCTCTTTGTCTATTGGTTCATTTATTTCTTTTATTATGAAATAGTTTTTAATGTGTTCTTTTGTCCATTAAAGACATGCAGTCATGAGTCTATTGGCGATTCGGCACTGTTCAGCTCTTGAGCACCCAGTCAGTAGCGTAGGTATAGTCCATTCGGCAAGGCACATGCAGTCAGTGAATCGGCAAGGCACAACTGAATCGGCGGTATGTAACCGAGTCGGCGACCCGGATTGAATCGGCACCCTACTAAATGCTATTAAATCGATCAAACCTTGATGATTTCTTTTAAAGTCTCTTGCTGATACGAAGCACATGGAGAAAATCCGGCAGCATCTCCCCTTATCTTGGTT
>JACBKR010003026.1:0-31478 GCA_014218235.1 Colocasia esculenta
TGACGCAACAAGAAACACGACTGAGATCAACGTCGCGTTATCAGCACTGTCGCGACCGCTAAGGCCGTCGTGACACCAGGTCCGCCCCCTTTCTCTATCCTCTTCCTAGTTAGTTATCCATCTTCATATTCTATTTATAAGGTAGCTTGCTTGGTGGTGATCACATTCCATGTTCACACACCACTAGATTTGGTACTTGTTCGTGTCGAGGGGGGGCGTCAATCCTAGTGATTACAAGAGGGTCTAGCACGTTTATAATTACACTAGTTGTTGATGATGCAACTTATCAAAGGTGGACAGAAATCTTGCTAAAGGGTGACAAAACATGTCGCAAGGGTCCAACATTATTTTAGAAAGCTTTTTATGAGTTTTTATAGTACAATCAGCTCAACGGCCATGTGACAATCCACAGTTAGTAAAGTCTTACAGAGGTCTTCGTGAAGAAGTCCAAGTCTAACAAGAGTAATACCCGATGGAAGGTTATAACTTGACCAAGCAATGTTTCAGTAACATGCGGTGTGGATCACGTCGTTGTAAGGGTGACATGATTCTAAATAATTGAAAGAAAGTATACAATAATAGTGTTCCTTTTAAAAGTATTAAAAAAAGCTATAAAGTGAAGGAAGACTAGACATATATATCAAGATTCATGATCTTAGAGGTTTAACCTTTCAGTTTCTTTTAGACACTAAAGAATAAATAGAATAGGAAAAGAGATGGCCTCATGTTTTATCATGCAGATAAGAAATCTAGGTCATGGTGTCAGATCTCATGACTATATATATAAGATAATTGTTTAGATCTTTTAAACATGGAAGAGTCAGATGACAGTACTTTAATACATCAAGCATAGCATTTTTTTAAGAAAGAAAAATCATATTTTATTATGTGTTCATTACTGTAGGTCATGATTAGGACAACAACAACAAGTATATATCAAAACTAGATCTAAAGCTTGAATCCTAGTTTAAGAAAAATAACATTTTTTTTTAAAGGACAGTGTATTCGTGCCTAGGGATACAAATACATTAATAGACGTGACTAAGTCCTGTGGCACGTTTAGAAAACCTGAGCACGATCTATCCTATGATCGCGTCCAGAATCGTGCATGTGGTGATGGACAACATTTATGTCACAAAAATATTGTTCTAATTTTTCATGAAATAAACTCAAAATTATCAATATATGGAGGATCCGAAAAAGGGAAACATGCATGAAACTCATCAATACATACTAATTAATAAACCTAAAATGATTAATTAGATTTATCCCAAAAGATTATGTACCTTCTTGAAGATTTAAGAAGAAAAGAATGAAGAACACTGAAAAATGACGATGAACTCCAAAGCCTCTTTGCCTCTGACCACACCCAGCAACCTCCAAAATTTATTAGGGTCAACCAACAGAGGATTTATTTATAAGGCTAGGGGAGTTTATATTTGACCCTTTTCTTATATGTAGGATTTTAAATCAGATTTGGATACAAATCATAGCCAATTTCCTCCTTTTAATTCTTATTTTGACTAAGTTTGCTATATAATTTCAAATTCTCTTGTTGGACTAGAGTTTAGACACCTTTAATGGCCCATTAAGCTTAGTTTTGACTCACTTGACCGCATTTTTGGGTATTAGGAATTGTTAACTGTTATTTACTCATTTTAGGCACATAGTACATTTGCAATCTTCTATAAACTTTTGTTCAATTACACATATTTATTTCCTAAGAAATTTTTTTTATTTATCTCTGTTTTGAAAATCCAAGTTGCCACATGTTTGGTTTCTGCTCTGAGTGCAGGATGAGTAATGAGATAAATAGCGTCGATTCATTGTTGTTCAATTAATAAGGTTAACTAAGATGCATAGTTCTGCTTCTTAACCTTAAGCGCCTCTTTGGTAATGGGTTGGAGTTAAGATAACTCCAACCCATGTACAAAGTTACACATGTGTAACTCATTATTTACTTTGGTAATAATAGAATTAACTTTGATCATATGGTGAGTTAACCTACTTTTGTAAAACACACTTTGGTAAGAACAAGTGAGTTAACCTACCTTGGGAATGGGAAAAGGTGCATTTAATGTGCATTTAATGCTTGTGATGTGAGAGGAAAAAGTTGTTAACCTCACTTGAGTTAACTTTGTCCCCCCTCTAGAGGTGGGTTACAAAAGGTGTGTTAACTCACTTTTAACACACTTTTACCCCAACCCACAAAAGTTAACTCTAACCCACTACCAAAGCACTTTTTGAGTTAACTCTAGTTAACTCTGAGTTAACTCAGAGTTAACTCACATTTACTCTATCCAAAGAGGCCCTAAAAACTTAGGAAAATTGGAAGAATTCTTACAATGAGACCCATAGTTTTCTCAAGCCAAGATCTACCCCATCTTTCATTCTTCTTATAACATTTGCTGTATTCTTACATGCTGAAAAGGATTTTGAATGTGCCCGAGCCCTAGCTTCCGTTAGGCTTTCGAGCAGCCCCTTCTCCAGTAATTTTCTCGAAGGAATCGTCGCCACCTCCAAGATGGTAGCATCGTCGCCTTCCGCGTCGGTTCTTTTGGGTGGGGGGACCCACCTCCGAGGCCTCCCCCACCCCCTTAGGTTTAACCCCCTCCCATTTCCCTTCCCCACTCTTTGCCTACTTCTTGACGTTGTAATCGCCCCTCCTCCTCATTGTTCTCTTCCCTATCTCCCCTCCTTGTCGTTGCCCCCCTGTTTCTCTCCCCCTCTACCCCTCTAGTTCATTTTTCTCCTCTAGTCGCAATCATTCCATCTAAACCCAACTTTTACCCTTCTCCTGCATTCCCACCCACTTCCTCTTACCGTCAACACTCCCTGTGCTGCAGTTGCCCCCTCCTTCTTTCTGCCCTCTCGATTTTCTCCCCACACCCGAACCCTCCATATATCCTCCTTTCGCCTTTGTCCATGCTGTTCTTCTCCTTCTTCATCGCCATTTGTTCCTTTTCCCCCTTCACGTGCTTCTCCTTTCCACCCCTCCACCCTGTGCAACTTCTACTCCTTAGTTCTTGTGGGTGTCTGCTTAAGTTTTAGTTCCGGCACGTTTAGTCTTTGAGGTGGTGTTTCGACATTCAGGCCCTTTCTGGATCGAGAGGTTTACATTTCATTCAGCTACTAAGTCCCTCACCAATATGTGGCTATGAAGTCATCGTTAAGCTCGAGATCTATGACTAATTCGATCACCAACATGGCATGGGAATCTTCCCAACTTCTGTTTGTGTTCCTACAACGGTGTCTTGCATGCCCTCCACTAGAGAATGCCTCATCTTCAGTCACTACAAGAAAAGCGGGTTTTCCGTCAAAGCAATTCCGTCGCAAATCCGCCAGAATATGTCGGAAAACATACCTTCCGACAACTTTCTAGCGAACGACTGTCAGAAACAGTCCATCGAAAATAAAGCGTCAAAAATTACCGATGAGAAAAAAATTAGTCGGCAATCTATCGGTATTTCTGATAGAGATATTGGTCAGAAAAATCCGTCAGAAATGCCGACCAATTTATCGACAAAAAAAATCCTTCGGCAACTTTCGACGGATATTTCAGTCGGAAACATCGTCGGAACTTCCGACAGATTCACCGACGAAAAAACCCGTCAGTAGTAGGTATCTTCTGATGAAAATATACGTTGGTAAACCGTGGAAAAATCCGACAGTTTTACCAACGGAAAAATTCCGTTGGCAGTCCTGTGTGCCGACGTTATTTTCGACGGATTCTGTCCGTCAAAAAATCCTTCGGAAATCCCCCACTTATTTTTTTAATATAATTAAATAGCAATGATAAATTACAAAACCTGCTAAAAACAATGATAAATTAAAAAACCTGCTAAAAATAATATTCATACGAACATCCACAATAAATACAATGAATATAAAATCATCAATCACAACAAATATGAGCATACACAATATAAGAAATAAAAATCAAGAAATGTCTGTTGATTGTCCGCTGTACCCGCCTTATGATCGTCAGGTGCTGGAGGATCCTATATTAAAAAAAACAAATATTAGAAACATAAATAAAAAATAATATACAAATATAATTTTTTAAAATTTTAAATTTAAAACATATGAATATTCACTAAGTATAATTAGAAAATATTCCTGATACTTTACACTTGAATTTTGTTTTAGATTAGTGGGTGGAGCGCTGAACCCAATCCGAGAATTTGAATAGAATTTCGTCAATTCTCACACATCACTCTCACCATCCGGTCGTGTCGGAGTGAATGACACGGCGATCAGATCCCTATTTCTGATTTTCAACCCCTAGGTTGCGTGTTCTGATCCTTTACACTTGGGTTTTTTAGGATTATTGTTTTGAGTGTCGAACCCAAACCGGGAATCCCATTAGGATTCCGTTAGTTCCCACATCACTCTCACCCACCCGGTCGTGTCGGAGCGACGATCAGATCTCTGTTTCTGATTTTTGGACCTCCCTAGGTTGCGTGTTCTGGTCCTTTTCATTTAGGTTTTTTTTATTAGTGATTTGAGTGTCGAACCCAACTGGGGAATGAAATGTTGCGGAAAAACTGCTATAGGAAATCTAGAAGGGGGGCTTAATTGATTTCACAGATTTTAAAATTCACTTGATTAGATTCTTTGAGAGATGGAGATTAAACTAGATCTATAGCTTATTCACAAATCTGAACAATCTGGATAGATTAGATGATGAATTAGCAACGAGACTATCAAGCATCTAACGCAAGAGACAAGCAAACCACAATGACAAGCAAATTAGGGTGGTTCGGATTACACAACAGTGTATCCTACATCCACCATCCACACACACACAAATGGGGCTTATCTTGTGTGACGGGAAGGCCTCGTTCAAGCCCGTTAAACCAATAACAAACTTGATCCAAGTCCGCCTCCCGCGAACGGGCCGTGGCCTCACAGGGATACTACACAGTCCGTGAAAATAGAAGGAATACACTTGATCTCATACATGATTCATCATTTCATATATAATATACAAGATTTACATAGCCAAATTTCAACAACAAAGTGTTAGAAAGTATAGGAGCCTGGGGCATACCTCTGGTGAACTAGTACATTGAGGAAGAAACTACACTGCTACGGAAGCTACACTACTGGAGGCGCTGGCCCAACACCGTTGCGGCGCGGCCTGAACTGGAAAACGGTAACGAAACCTCCTCCTCGCCCTCGCCTGTGGGGAGTAGGGGTGAGCCTCACTAGTCACTGGCTCAGTAGGGAACTCCCCCAACTCGAGCAAGTCATACACAAGTACGGAAGCAGTAAACTATACTAGCAATTTATAACACAACACACAGGTTATTAAAGCCATAAATACATTTACCATTTGCGCCTATATTAAACAAAATAAATAAATAAACGGAAAAACTCAATCACGTATACGAGCTAAAGTAGGGTCATCCACACTCGAGCCACGTAGATGGTTTGCGACACAGTAACATACTCGGACAAACAAACACAGGTCTCCCTCTCAGTCTCGCAGCCACGAACGAAAGGTCCAGCTGCCGCTCCACGTGGAAAAGTCAAACAACTGTGGAGACCAACTAAACACCACTCCTGCGGGTACACAACCGCAGGTCCATGCCTGGCACCTCTAGGGTCTCTGGCCAGAGCACCCTAGAGTAAGGCACTGGAAAGGACTAGTTGGGGACCATGTCGACTACCGGTGTCTGTACCCCCAACTAAGAGCGCACTACAAGTGACTAAAAACAAACACAAGAGTCACTGTCCCACTGTCATCTTTCCCTCAGCCGGACGAACAACTAAAACAAAGGAGTGAGGGTGTGGCTAGGACAGACGACACAGACCTCGACGGTACAACACAAGTACCGGGACAAGCCCCGAACTAACAGTGTGGCTCATAGAGAACCTGGGGCACCCAACTAGAGAGGTAACCATGGTAGGCATCGTACTACCTGCCACGCACACAAAACCACGTGCGCACCGCACAAACCACGTGAAATCACGATATTCACGAGTACCGATTGCCCACAACACGTGAACACAGTGTGTCTCGCGTGCATACCACGCCGACACATAAACCACTAGCTAGCTACATAACCATCATGCTAGCCTCGAAAACATGCGCTCCCAGAGCGCCACGGGTGTCAATGCACCACACGGTATTACCAAATACTTCGAATAATAACAATCAGATAATCATATCACATAAGTCATGCACATTCATACCACTCGACTGTGGTCACGACATGGGCCTGCATCGCCTTCCGAACGCGACGGCCCGATGTGTTGCTTTCATCACATGAACACGACACATCAACATGTCCGCGTTCCCCATCTGAACGCGACGGGTCGACCTATCGCGTTTAGATCGCGATAGGGGATTCCGTCGCCTTCATAGGCAAGAATCCCAATCCGGGATCCTCTCCACGGATTACCATTCCATACTTTGCAAATCACCCTTAATTCGTGTTTTTCATACTTTTATGAGTCCCTAGTCATGGTATCTAAAGTTAGGAAAGCAAATAACTGATCAAACCACCCTCCTACACAATCCACAGCCCGAAAAATAGGAGGAGTCACCCTACCTCCACGAAGAACACGCAGTACGGCCATCCCTCGGCGTTTCTCCCGCTCCACACGAACTTCCCGCGGCGAGAACAAGCCACTCCACAAGCTTCCACGCCAAATCACCCTAGGAAACCCGCGCATCACCCCCTGGCCAAACAGAGCATGCTGTGCTCTGTTCTGGCCAGTAGGGTTTAAGTTGCGTTTGCGGTTGAGAACGCGACGGATCGTTCTGTGGCGACCTGATTGCGACGGACCTGGGCGTCGCCTTCTCAAGGCTGATGTTCGCAGGTGCGCCAACTCTCGACACGTGGCGCACATGCAGACGATCATCGATTCCTGGCGGCAACAGAACGCGACGGGCAGGGCTGTCGCATTCAGAACATGATGACCCGCTCTGTCGCGTTCACAGACAGAGAATTCCAGGGTGCTACGGGCCCAAACTGTCGGCCCAATAAGCCCCAAAATGCACGCGCACACCGAACACAAGCCACATTGGCCTGACATTGGCCTCACAAGCACTGAACACAAGATTCACAAGGATCTGAAAAATACACGACGTTACATTACTATCATCTAAAAAGAAATTTCGACCTCGAAATCCATAATACATTCCAAATACATTCAACTTTAAAACATAATTACAAATACTATCATCTAAAAAGATTTAAAACCTTACTCAAACAAGTAAGGATATCCTTTAGCCATCTCCTCGGCTAATTCCTAGGTATCCTCACCTCCCAGCCTATTTTCCCACCTAACTTTAACTAATTCAATTTCTTTATTCCTTAACTTCCTTGTCTTATGGCCTGTAATTTGCACTGGGTATTCAAGCATAGACATATCTAGCCTCAAATCTCCACCTTGATAACTGATTATTTGAGCTAGGTCTTCAATGCACTTTCTTAACATGGAGACATGAAAAATATCATGAACATCTGCAAAATTAGCTGGCAAATCAAGTCTATAGGCTATCTCTCCATTTTCTCTAGTACTTGAAAGGGTCCCACATACCTTGGACTCAACTTTCCTTTCTTACCAAACCGCACAATACCTTAGTAGGAGAAACTCTCAGAAAGACAAAGTCTCCAACTTCAAATTGAAGTGGTCTCCTTCAATTATCAGCATAACTTTTCTGCCTGCTCTGAGCTATCTGCAATTTTTCTTTAATAAACTTTATCATTTCAGTGGTTTGCTGTATCAACTCAGGGCCTACTAGTTGCCTTTCTCCCACTTCATGCCAATTCAATGGTGTTCTACATGGCCATCCATATAAAGCTTCATACGGTGCCATCCTGAGACTGGTATGATAACTATTATTATAAGCAAATTCAACCATACCCAGATGCTGCTCCCAACTACCACCCCAAACTAAACAACATGCTCGCAACATGTCTTCAATTGTCTGAATAGTCCTCTCTGTCTGACCATCTGTCTGGGGGTGGTAGGTTGAACTATATCTCAGCTCGGTGCCAACTACTCTCTGCAAGCGCCTCCAAAAACCAGAAGTAAACCTGGGATCCCTATCAGAAACAATAGACTTCGGGATACCATGCAATGGAATGATTCTATCAACATTAACCTTGCTAATCGGTCCACTGACCAAGACATACTTACTGGTCCTAACCTGCATACCTTGGTTAGCCAATCAACAAATACCCATATTCCGTTATGTCCTACTGCTGACCTCGGCAAACCTGCTATAAAGTCCATAGCAATATCATCCCATTTCCATTGCGGAATGGGTAATGGTTGCAATAAACCTCTAGGCTTCTGATGCTCTGCCTTGATTTGTTGACAAACTGCACATCTTGAAACAAATTCTGCTATTTCCTTTTTCATATGAGGCCACCAAAAATGCTTCTTCATATCTTGGTACATTTTGGTACTACCAGGGTGAATAGTGTACCGGAATTTATGGGCCTCTTCTAATACTCTTTGCTTTACTTCTCTTTCCACTGGGACAAATAACCTGCCTCTGAGCCTGACCACATAGTTATCATCAATAGCAACTCCTTCCATTTACACAATTTCAGCTAAATTTACATCCACTCTCTGGGCCTCAACAATTTGCCATTACAGTGACGGCTCCACAGCACTACTAGCTAATATTGCCCGTCGTTGACTGCTTGGCACATACAAGGAGTTTTTTGCTATTTCCTCATACAACTTCCATTCCTTGATCATCATTTGACTTAAATATACTTTTCTGCTTAAGGCATCAGCCACCACATTTGCCTTACCGATGGTAGGCCAAACTAAAATCATAATCTTTTAATACTCCACCCATCTACGCTGACGGAGATTCAAGTCTTTCTGGGAAAATATATCTTCAAACTTTTATGATCTGTAAAAATCTCAAATCTCTCGGCATACAGATAATGCCTCCACATTTAAAGCAAACACAACAGTGCTGCTAGCTATAAATCGTGAGTGGGGTAATTATCTTCTACTAGTTTCAATTGCCTGGACGCATAAGCTATTACCTTGCCATGCTGCATTAGCACTGCGCCAAGTCCTCTTCTAGATGCATCTGTATATACAACAAAACCACCATTACTTGTCGGTAATGTCAACACAGGTGCCGTTGTAAGTCTCTTCTTTAATTCCATGAAACTTCTTTGACATTCACCAGACCATACAAATGGCACACCCTTTCTAGAAAACCTAGTCTAGTTGCCGCAATCCTGGAAAAATCTTGAATGAAACGCCTATAATAGCCTACTAACCCCAGAAAACTTCTAATCTCAGTAATTGTTTTAGGCACCTCCTATTTCATCACTGCCTCCACTTTACTTGGGTCAACTACCACTCCCTCAGCTGATATAACATGGCCCAAGAACTGAATTTCTTTTAGCCAAAATTCACACTTACTGAATTTGGCGAATAACTGATTATCTCTTAATAGCTGCAAGGCAAATCTCAAATGTGATGCATGCTCATCTTCAGATGCTGAGTAAATCAGAATATCATCTATAAAGACCACTATAAATTGTCCAAATTGTAGAAAAATCATGTTTATCAGATCCATAAAAACTGCAGGAGCATTGGTTAGCCAAATGGTATAACCACAACTCATAGTGACCATATCGGGTTCTAAATGCTGTTTTATCAAATCACCCTCTCTAATTCTCAACTGGTGGTACCCTGACCTTAAATCAATTTTAGAAAATACCTTAGCTGATTGCAATTGATCAAACATATCATCAATTCTAGGTAACCGGTACTTATTCTTTATGGTCACCTCATTCAATTTTCTATAATCAATACACATTCTAAAACTTCCATCTGTTTTTCTTACAAACAGCACCGGCGCCCCCCATGGGGAGTGACTCGGCTTAATGAACCCTTTTTCCAGTAATTCTTCCAACTGCTTTTTCAATTCTTTAAGTTCTATCGGCGCCATTCGATATGGTGCTTTAGAGATCGGCATGGTGCCTAGCAACAACTCAATGGTAAAGTCCTCTCTGTGTGGAGCTAAACCCGACAAATCATCTGGAAAAACATCTGCAAATTCCCTAACCACGGGAACTGCTTCTACTGACTTACCAGCCTCAACCAGACTCACAGAAGCTAAATAAGCTACACATCCCTCATTAACTAATTTTCTAGCGTTAATTACAGAATTATAAACTTAGAAGTACGAGAGGACATACCTTGATATTCAAACACTACACCATTAGGGTGACAAAACTTGATTCTTTTCTTTCTGCAATCTAGCATAGCTCCAAAAGCTTCTAACCAATCCATACACAAGATGATATCATAATCAGACAACTAAAGAGCATACAACCGGCCCGGCATCTAATTCCCTTGAACTACAACAGGAGCTTCATCTATGTAACACGAGGTGAGCATAAACTCACCTGAGGGAACCTCCACTACTAATTCACATGACTTCTCTTCTAGAGGATGAGCCATACAATCCAGAAATTCTTCGAAAATGAAAGAATGAGAAGCACCTGAATCAAATAGAACTCTGGATGAAAAATCATAAATAGGTATTATACCTTCTATCATATTCGATGCCTCTACCTGGGCACGGGTGATAGCCAAAACCCGACCCCTACCTCGCTACTGCGGTGCACCTCCACCGCGACATGCTAATGGCTGCTGGGACTGCTGCTGCTATTGAACACCTCTACCATATCCATATTCTCTCGGATAAGGGCAATTGCGGATCAAATGCCCTGGCTGATTGCAATTATAACACCTGTAACCTGGTTGAATAATGGGTTTCCTGGCAGTGCTCTGCTGCGATTCCTCTACCTCTGGCTTATAACCACGCCCCTGCTGAAACTGCTGACGACCTCCTCCTCCTCTTCCTTTGCCCTTAAATACTTGCTTCAATTTCTGACCCCACTTACCAAAACCTGAAGAAGAAGGTCCTGCTGGTGCTTTTCCCCTACTAACTCCTGCTGCCTGCTGGGGTAGCCAAAAACTACCTGAACTTGACCTGCTTGCCTGACGAGCCCGAATAGACCTCTCAAGTGTAGCTGCTCTCTGGGCTGCTTCCTCAACTGTTCTACACATTAACGGTATCACCGCATTCTGTAACTCTTCTCTCAAACCCCAAATAAAATACTCAACCATCATAGCATTATCCGATACTACATAAGGCGCATATCGGCTAAGTGCCATAAATCGCATCTGATATTCTAAAACTGAGGCATTACCTTGCTGAAGTGTCCGGAATTGCTCTCTTTCACTTGCTGCACTTGAAGTGGAAAGAATGTATCATTGAATGCTTCGAGAAATTCTGGCCAGGTAATAACCTCCTCTGTCCTACCTGCAAAGGTGGTCTGCATCTTCAGACGCCACCACTGCTACACAAAGCCTCTCAACTGGTATGTGGCTAGCACAACTTTATCCGCTGCTGGACACCTCATGGTCGTAAAGACCCTTTCAACCTCATGAATCCAGTGCTCTGCAGTATCTGGATTGGCCCTCCTGTATAAGTGGGTGGCTATAACCTCAGAAACTTTTCAACTTGCATCACCGGCTCTTCTACTGCCATTGCTGGCGGTGTGGTACAGGTGCCACATAGGGTACCTCCACCCTTGGCGATAATGGAACTGGGGCCACGGGTACTCCAGCAACTGGTGGTACTGGAGGTACCGATGCCTGCTGATCCATCCTCATCCGAATATTGGTAAGACTCTCCAAATCCTCTCAATTATACGCTGAGTGGACTCTTCATGGTCCTCTCCTCCACCACCCCAATCCTTCTATCAGCCATCTCAACTTCCTGTGCAAATAACATATTCATTACAAACAAAACCGATCATTACGAAACCAGAGTCAGCTACCAGCACTGTACAAGTATAGACATGAGGCTATGTAATTTCTAGTCCTTTATATTTACACGGACCTCGCTCTGATACCAACTGTGACGGAACACCTCGTTCAAGCCTGTGGAGACCAACTAAACACCACTCCTGTAGGTACACAACCGCAGGTCCATGCCTGGCACCTCTAGGGTCTCTGGCCGGAGCACCCTAGAGTGAGGCACTGGAAAGGACTAGCTGGGGACCAGTGTTGACTACCGATGTCCGTACCCCCAACTAAGAGTGCGCTACAAGTGACTAAAAACAAACACAAGAGTCACTGTCCCACTGTCATCTTTCCCTCAGCCGGATGAACAACTCAAACAAAGGAGTGAGGGTGTCCAGGACAGACGACACAGACCTCGACGGTACAACACAAGTACCGGGACAAATCCCGAACTAACAGCCTGGCTCACAGAGAACCTAGGGCACCCAACTAGAGAGGTAACCATGGTAGGCATCGTACTATGTAACGCCCCAGAAATTTAAAATGTTAATAAAATAGAAATAATTTGGTTAAAATACCTTAGGGTGTTATTAAATTGTGATAATTAGATGATAGACTTAATTAGTGGAAAGGAACGTTATCCCAGTATCGTACCTCGAAGTGCGTGCCTCCACAGGGTGATATCGGAAAACGACAACAAAATAAAAATCCGAGAACATCATAATTTCCAGAAAAATGTGGAGAAATTAAATATGTAATTATCCAAATTTTTCGGCATGCGGACTTCGAGGATAAGTCGACGCGACTATTTTTCAGGTGATTTTTCACCTACTGTAAAAAAATTCTAAAAATTAAACTAAAATCACTATAATTTTTAAAACTATCACATTGCCTATGGTTAAAATTTTAGGACAGACGGATGTCGTTTGAATACATTTACATAAAGATTATTGGGCCAGTTGAATTATGGCTTAATTACGGGATGGATTTTTGAGAAATTTCAGTGGGGTACGTGTAAGGCTCCTAAAGAGCCATTACATCAGGGATAGGCCATCATTGTGGTTACTTATGTGTAACCAAAGGGTAAGTTGCATGTGATACGTGTTAAGGTAAGAATCAAAGGATTCTTACCATGACACATGGGCAACAACGTGTCTCTGCATAAGGTGTTGAGGGCTATAAAAGCCACTTCCCTTCCTTCGTATATGCCTTTCAGAACTCTCCTTACTCTTGTTTGTGTCTCCCATGCTCCTTGCTGTGGGGATTGGTGCTGGAGGAGCTGTTGGAGGTGCTAAGCTCCACAACTACTGCGACCACTCCTGCCCCTGCTCATACTGCAACTGTAGATACTTCTACCTGGGAGTCGACTTGCTATTGAAGTTACTGTCGTGGCTAGCAAGCCACCAATTTGGGAGGAAGTTCTTCCTCTACTGGGTGGGTTAGACTCTTTTGTCAAGATCACGTGAGAGTGCTTGGTAAGGTAGGATTCGATCCTCATCCTCCTCTTCTAACTCATGTCCTTGAATAAACTTTAGAACCTACTGTTTGGATGTTCCAGTTCTGTTCTAGTGTCATGAACCCCTCTAGCACTTTATGTGGTTTTGTATTTCTGTAGAAGCTACTCCTTGAGTTCACATAATCTCTGGTTGGAAAGGATATTCCTCAAGTAGCCTGTGGTGGCAGGTTCCTAGCTATCCATGTGTAGGACTCATCTCCTTCCTCTAGATTTTTGTCCTTGTACATGATCAGGAACTTTGACTGAGTAACCCAATGGCTAAATTAGTAACTTCCCTATTCTTTCTTTAGTAATGATAAACACCTTCATGTTAGGAAGAAGAAGATCCTTGTTTCATTGTGAGGTCAAGATTTTCTTCTTCTTCCACCCTTAATTCAAGTTCATGATATAGAGTTCTGGTAAAAGTATATATATCCTTAGAACAGTGTGAGGATTTCGGTTTAGATGGTTGATAATTCGAACATTGACTTAGATTCATGAAATACTTTTGAGTTTTAGTGTCCATCTTATAAGATTTTCCAATAAACCATTGCTATCAAGTTCATGCTTCCAATACTACACTACATTAGTTTATAGCCGACCAAGTTCGAATTATCAATCTCTTGTTGCATCTCGACTGTTTAGTTTATAAACCGTTGTGAAAACTCTATTTAGACTCTTCCATTTGATATCAATCATGCCTTGAATTATAAGATCTATAATTAGGGTGCTTAGAATGGATTTAAACAGATTTATGGAAGTTCTGCTGCTTCGTGTCGACAGCCAGCCCAAAAGCTGTCGACAGGCGCATGCCTCCCAGAACTCCAGGTTTCTGGACTGTGTGGATCTGTCGACAGGTCCCTAGTTGCTATCGACAGATACACACAGAGCCAGCAAACCTGGGCTCTGTCTGCTTCTACCTGTCGACAGCTCCTTCCTGGCTGTCGACAGCTATGACCCTGATTCAGATTTCAGCACTTTTTCATGTGTGAATCCTTGCTTAAACTTCACCCATTGGCCTACCAAGTTACCCCCTTAATTGTCTTAATGTTTACTGCCATTTCATTGTAAAGATTACTTCCTTGGTGTACCTTACTCACCTTGAGTTATCCTTGAAGTTGTTAACTACGTATGACACTCTGTTGAGTTCATTTTCCTGTATTCAGTAATTGAGTTCATTTTCCTGTATTCGGTAATTGAGTTCATGTAACATGATGTCTTGAGAGTTCAAATGCTTGAACACCATGTGAGATATGATTAATTGATGATGATGACATTTATTGGGTCCTTGGACCCCACCTATCTGATATGCCTGTGCAAATAGGGCTGGTCCAGTCCTGGGAGGAGCACCCGATTCATTTTCTGACCGTACGGAATGATAAAGGACAACTACTGTGCAAATAGGGCTGGTCCAGTCCTGGGAGGAGCACCCGAATTCATTTTCTGACCGTACGGAATGATAAAGGGCAACTGGATGTTTGGCATAGCATCAAATACTGTCTGATTATGGTCATCATGTTACCTGTCCGGTGTGAACATATATGTGAGCCAAATTATGAGATTCATTGTGAATTCCTGAGCATGTTTGTATTACAATACTACTGTAACACTTAACTACCATGATATGATGCTTACATGTTCTTCTGTGATATCAGTCTAGTCTTTTTCTTGATCATTATATAGCTAAATCCTTTTGATTTGAGAATTTGAATCCTACTGGGCTAGTTAGCTCATCAAATCCTATTTCTTTCAGGTATCTACGGTTTTAGAAGGCGGGACATCAGGATTTGTGGGCTGAGAGACCACCTTTAAGGCATTTAAGTTTGAATTGTAAATGGAGAGTCATGTAATACCTATAGACTGTCAATGAATATTATTTTATTTAGTAAAGTTGAGCATTCTTCTGCTTAAATAGTTCAAAGTTTACTCTTGATTCCTCATGCGTTCACGTTTCGACATTTATAGTTATATTAAATGACAGGACGTGACAGAATGGTATCAGAGCATTAGTTCGATAAACCTAGGGATAACCTGTGAGGATGGGTAGAAAACTTGAGGTTAAGCTAGATTAGTATAGTTGGATATAGATTATATTGAGTATGAAATGAAAATTTAGAGGATTCCTTCTTTCTTTCATTCTTGCTTTGTATTCCTACACAAGAACTTCATAATTAAAGTGTTTACCATGTATACACATTTGAAACAACCATAGATGTGTTGTTCTATTTCTTGTAACCATGCTTTAGTTAAAGTTTTTGTTATGACTCAAGCATACTATGAAACTCATCCTATTAGAAGCAAGAAAATGTTGTCAGGAAGTGTTGCACTCCTAGCTGTCATCTTTTCTTAGATTTCCATGCCATAATATATCCCTATTGTTCTACTTGTTTCCCTCATGGAAAATGGTGTTAGAACTGGAATTAAGACCATTTTAATGTTGTCAATCATGTAAGAACTCATAGGAACACTTGGTGTAGATTTTTAGTGATAGTTTTTCACATTTCTGAAAATTTAGATCTCACCTGTCGACAGCCAGAAATCACCTGTCGACAGGGACCATGCTTCCAGAACCCAGAAATGCAAAACTGTTAGTAACTGTCGACAGATAGCCTTGATCTGTCGACAGATGTCCTTTACCTGTCGACAGCCGACTCTGGTCTGTCGACAGATACCCTCAGAACCAGAATAACCTTGCTCTGTCTGTTGTCATCTGTCGACAACCATTTTCTAGCTGTCCACAGACACCAGTTGTGTTGAACTGATCCTTCTTCAGTTAGATGTGTCAGCAGGTTCAGTCAGAAGAGTCAGCAGGACCCTGTAGACTGAACTTATACCTTATTTACATGTAAGATATCATTTAAGTAAATGTTATCATTTACTTAAGATATTACATGTAAATAAGGAAGTACCCCCATTTGAATTCAATAAAAATATCAGAAAAATCATATCTCTTACCAATAAAAAGTCAACTCTCCCACCGAAGAAGAAAAATGCGATTTTGGCAATTCCATCAAAATAGCGTCTTTCTAATTCTCACAATTTGACCTACCTAAAAATTTTATAATTCGAATAAACCTACTAGAATGTTAAAAATCCAAGGTCCGGTGAAAAATGGTTAACACCCATATGACTTTTCCAAGGGAGCCCTCTCCTACTGAAGGAAAAGTCAAACCTGCTCATCCCTTAATTTACATCAATATGACTTTCGAATTGATATGTTATTATCTCTGATTCTAAATAAGAGTTAGTAAATGAATGGTTTAACCGATCATATAGATTTCATGACCATCCTCGTGATATATTCTTCCGTTGACTTTCCCATATTCTTGGATTTTAAATTATTATATCATTAAAATGAATCAGTTATTCCTCATTTACGTCCATCCCTCACTAAATCAAGTGAAACTCTTTAATAACTTGAATGTGTGGAACACTCACACAATTGATGACTCAATGTTTTGAGATCGTTTTTAATGTCACAAATCGTATACACACAACGTAGGATTGAATCTGTTTATGTCTATTGGAGTAGACAATCAAACAAAATAATGAAGAAAAGAAGTAGAAAAATATCCAATTAGGAAGAATTTTGGGAAAATGCAAGGATATGCAAATACATTGTACAAGAATTTGGACTTAATGGAATGACTCCTTGAACTTCCAATTACATCCTCTATAGGCTTGAATTCATCAAAATTTTTCTTCTAACTGTAACATAAGAATCAAATGTCTCATAGATGAGTTAAATCCTAAAGTTTTACTTTAATTAATAAACAGCATGGCATGTCAATGCACACAAACAATTGGACTTGGGATCAGTAGGAAAGGTATCAGTAGAGATAACTTCATGTCTTCTAAGAGTCAACCTCAATCAAGTGATTGCAGTTTTGATTAACTATCTATCACGTAGAGTTGATCTTGTAATTTCACAGTGTCAACCTCACATATGAGTAGAGTCAACCTAACCTCCACTTGGAGTTAACCTCAAGTCGTATCTTTCTCTATGTATTAACTAGAAACTTAACTAGTGTTAACCTGATCTATATGTAGTGTCAACCAAAGAAGTAATCAGAGACAACACACTTAATAGACCTTTTGACTTTATGAATTTTCATATGTTATAAAAGACTTGTGTTAAATATTTATTACATTCAGCTGGATATATATCAAAACCAGAAAAACACAACATATATCATCTATCATATTTTAAGATCCTACAAGAAAAAGCACCATTTAATCATGAAGATTAATGTATAAAGTAACTAGATACATACTGTAACAATTGTATTAGTAGTATGAATCAGAAAAGTTAAGTTTTAAATCACATGATTGACTAACTAAACTTAAATTTGTTTGCTCAGCCAGCGTAATGGGAGAAGAAACACAATGGAAAGATGTTCAATATGCAATGGACAATCTTGCTCAGTCCGTAGAACGGGTAGCTCCCGTTGATGATCAAAGAAAAGTGACTGAAGCTATTAGAAGAAATTTTATGTATAAGTTAATTGGATTAGAGTATAGTAAGAAGTGCTTGAATTTAGTTGTTATACTATGACAGAACTTGGTAAGTTTTGTCAATCAATGTAATCTGTAGGGCTGAATATGGATTTTGTAATAGAAATGTTATGTGATAAATAAGATCATTGTTGTCAAACTTCATATTCTTCACACTCATCAACCTCGTCATAACTTATTACCCTTTTTAAGGGAATATGTACTCATATAACTCTATGAGGATTGTAGTTATTCTCTGATAAAAGAAATCTTAGGAGTAATATACTACTACCAGTAATAAGAAATGTAGCAACATGTACTAATGAAACCCTTGTTCATCACATGGCTTCATAAGATTTCAAAATGCTAACTAATATACAGATTCCATCAACTAATGATGTCGTGTTATAGAAAGTGTATAGCATGGTAATCATAATAAGATTAGTGAAACTAATCTGAAATAGATAAAGATTCCAAAAACTGAAACTTAGATCTTTGTGATCCATCCAAACTAAGTCAAGAAGTTTGGAGGACCAAACTCTTTTTAGTGGGAGAGAGTTGTAATGCCCCAGAAATTTAAAATGTTAAGAAAATAGAAATAATTTGGTTAAAATACCTTAGGGTTGTTATTAAATTGTGATAATTAGATGATAGACTTAATTAGTGGTAAGGAACGTTATCCCAGTATCGTACCTCGAAGTGTGTGCCTCCATAGGGCGATATCGGAAAACAACAACGAAATAAAAATTCGAGAACATCATATTTCCAGAAAAATGTGGAGAAATTAAATATGTAATTATCCAAATTTTTCGGCATGCGGACTTCGAGGATAAGTCGACGCGACTATTTTTCGGGTGATTTTTCACCTACTGTAAAATAAATTCTAAAAATTAAACTAAAATCACTATAATTTGTAAAACTATCACATTAGCCTATGGTTAAAATTTTAGGACAAACGGACGTCGTTTGAATACATTTACATAAAGATTATTGGGCCAGTTGAATTATGGCTTAATTACGGGATGGAATTTTTGGGAAATTTCAGTAGGGTACGTGTAAGGCTCCTAAAGAGCCATTACATCAGGGATAGGCCATCATTGTGGTTACTTATGTGTAACCAAAGGGTAAGTTGCATGTGATACGTGTTAAGGTAAGAATCAAAGGATTCTTACCATGACACATGGGCAACCAACGTGTCTCTGCATAAGAAGGTGTTGAGGGCTATAAAAGCCACTTCCCTTCCTTCGTATATGCCTTTCAGAACTCTCCTTACTCTTGTTTGTGTCTTCCATGCTCCTTGCTGCTGGGATTGGTGCTGGAGGAGCTGTTGGAGGTGCTAAGCTCCACAACTACTGCGACCACTCCTGCCCCTGCTCATACTGCAACTGTAGATACTTCTACCTGGGAGTCGACTTGCTATTGAAGTTACTGTCGTGGCTAGCAAGCCACCAATTTGGGAGGAAGTTCTTCCTCTACTGGGTTAGACTCTTTTGTCAAGATCACGTGAGAGTGCTTGGTAAGGTAGGATTCGATCCTCATCCCTCCTCTTCTAACTCATGTCCTTGAATAAACTTTAGAACCTACTGTTTGGATGTTCCAGTTTCTGTTCTAGTGTCATGAACCCCTCTAGCACTTTATTGTGTTTTGTATTTCTGTAGAAGCTACTCCTTGAGTTCACATAATCTCTGGTTGGAAAGGATATTCCTCAAGTAGCCTGTGGTGGCAGGTTCCTAGCTATCCATGTGTAGGACTCATCTCCTTCTCTCTAGATTATGTCCTCTTTACATGATCAGGAACTTTGACTGAGTAACCCAATGGCTAAATTAGTAACTTCCCTGTTCTTTCTTAGTAATGATAAACACCTTCACGTTAGGGAGAAGAAGATCCTTGTTTCATTATGAGGTCAAGATTTTCTTCTTCTCCACCCTTAATCAAGTTCATGATATAGAGTTCTGGTAAAAGTATACATATCCTTAGAACAGTGTGAGGATTTCGGTTTAGATGGTTGATAATTCGAACATTGACTTAGATTCATGAAATACTTTTGAGTTTTAGTGTCCATCTTATAGGAATTCCAATAAACCATTGCTATCAAGTTCATGCTTCCAATACTACACTACATTAGTTTATAGCCGACCAAGTTCGAATCATCAATCTCTTGTTGCATCTCGACTGTTTAGTTTATAAACCTCTGTGAAAACTCTATTTAGACTCTTCCATTTGATATCAATCATGCCTGAATTATAAGATCTATAATTAGGGTGCTTAGAATGGATTTAAACAGATTTATGGAAGTTCTGCTGCTTCGTGTCGACAGCCAGCCCAAAAGCTGTCGACAGGCGCATGCCTCCCAGAACTCCAGGTTTCTGGACTGTGTGGATCTGTCGACAGGTCCCTAGTTGCTGTCTACAGATACACACAGAGCCAGCAAACCTGGGCTCTGTCTGCTTCTACCTGTCGACAGCTCCTTCCTGGCTGTCGACAGCTATGACCCTGATTCAGATTTCAGCACTTTTTCATGTGTGAATCCTTGCTTAAACTTCACCCTATTGGCCTACCAAGTTACCCCCTTAATTGTCTTAATGTTTACTGCCATTTCATTATAAAGATTACTTCTTGGTGTACCTTACTCACCTTGAGTTATCCTTGAAGTTGTTAACTACGTATGACACTCTGTTGTGTTCATTTTCCTGTATTCGGTAATTGAGTTCATTTTCCTGTATTCGGTAATTGAGTTCATGTAACTTGATGTCTTGAGAGTTCAAATGCTTGAACACCATGTGAGATATGATTAATTGATGATGATGACATTATTGGGTCCTTGGACCCCACCTATCTGATATGCCTGTGCAAATAGGGCTGATCAGTCCTGGGAGGAGCACCCGAATTCATTTTCTCACCTTACGGAATGATAAAGGACAACTACTGTGCAAATAGGGCTGGTCCAGTCCTGGGAGGAGCACCCGAATTCATTTTCTGACCGTACGGAATGATAAAGGGCAACTGGATGTTTGGCATAGCATCAAATACTGTCTGATTATGGTCATCATGTTACCTGTCCGGTGTGAACATATATGTGAGCCAAATTATGAGATTCATTGTGAATTCCTGAGCATGTTTGTATTACAATACTACTGTAACACTTTAACTGCCATGATATGATGCTTACATGTTCTTCTGTGATATCAGTCTAGTCTTTTTCCTTGATCATTATATAGCTAAATCCTTTTGATTTGAGAATTGAATCCTACTGGGCTAGTTAGCTCATCAAATCCTATTTCTTTCAGGTATCTACGATTTAGAAGGGGGACATCAGGATTTGTGGGCTGAGAGACCAACCTTTAAGGCATTTAAGTTTGAATGTTAAATGGAGAGTCATGTAATACCTATAGACTGTCAATGAATAATTATTTTTATTTAGTAAAGTTTGAGCATTCTTCTGCTCAAATAGTTCAAAGTTACTCTTGATCCTCATGCGTTCACGTTTCGACATTTATAGTTATATTAAATGACGAGACGTGACATACTACCTGCCACGCACACAAAAACACGTGCGCACTGCACAAACCACATGAAATCTGACGATATTCACGAGTACCGACTGTCCACAACACGTGAACACAGTGTGTCTCGCGTGCATACCACGTCGACACATAAACCACTAGCTAGCTACATAACCATCATGCTAGCCTTGAAACACTGGAAAACATGCGCTCCCAGAGCGCCACGAGTGCCAATGCACCCACGGTATTACCAAATACATCGAATAATAACAATCGGATAATCATATCACATAAGTCATGCACATTCAGACCACTCGACTGTGGTCGCGACATGGGCCTGCATCGCCTTCCGAAGCGACGACCCGATGTGTTGCTTTCATCACATGAACGCGACACATCAACATGTTGCGTTCCCCATCTGAACGCGATGGGTCGACCTATCGCGTTCAGATCGCGATAGGGGATTCCGTCACCTTCGCAGGCAAGAACCCCAATCCGGGATCCTCTCCACGGATTACCATTCCATACTTTGCAAATCACCCTTAATTCGTGCTTTTCATGCTTTTGTGAGTCCCTAGTCATGGTATCTATAGTTAGGAAAGTAAATAACTGATCAAATCACCTCCTACACAATCCACAGCCTGAAAAACAAGAGGAGTCACCCTACCCTCCGTGAGAACGCACAGTACGGCGATCCCTCGGCGTTTCTCCCGCTCCACACGAACTTCCCGCGGTGAGAACACGCCACTCACACGCTTCCACGCCGAATCACCCCAGGAAACCGCACAACACCTCCCCCTGGCCAAACAGAGCATGCTGTGCTCTGTTCTGGCCAGCAGGGTTTAAGCTGCGTTTGCGGTGAGAAGGCGACGGATCGTTCCGTCGCGACTGATTGTGACAGACCTAGGCGTTGCCTTCTCAAGGCTGACGTCCGCAGGTTTCCCAACTCTCGACACGTGGCGCAGACGATCATCGATTCCTGGTGGCAACCAGAAGGTGACGGGTAGGGCTGTCGCGTTCAGAACGCGACGACCCTCTCTGTCGCGTTCACAGACAGAGAATTCTAGGGTGCTACGGGCCCAAACTGTCGGCCCACTAAGCCCCAAAAACGCACGTGCACACCGAACACAAGCCACATTGGCCTCACATTCGCCTCACAAGCACCGAACACAAGATCCACAGGATCCGAAAAATGCGCGACGTTACATCTTGCCAGTTCAGAAAAGTCACAGGAGAACACACACACTCTGAGATACATAAATCTCAGATCCAATCACACACACACGAAATTGGGCACAAGGATTGCACCAATTTCACAAAGCACAAATATAGAATGAGTTTAAGATGAGGAACCAGTCATAGCAATTAGATCCCAAATTGAGAGAGACTAGTTCGTAGATCCCTATTTCTGCTTCAGAGAAGGAGACAAGTTCTTCTGCTTCAGCTCCAGGAAGAAGACTCTGATGGCTCGAAATTCTTCTTTAATTGGATCATCCAAGGTGCTCAAGACTTTGATTGCTTCAAATCTGGGAGCGAATTGCCAGGATGGAGCCTTCTTAGGATTCGGCTGGAATATTCTGGAGTATTGGTGGAGCAGAAGTGTGTCTCGATGGCTCTCTCTAAAGCCAAGTGGATAGGGGGTATTTATAGCCTCATGGGTCCACAAAAATATCTTGGGAATTGGGAGCATAGAAGTTCTCGCCCAAAAAGCCTTTCCCAAAAACATCCACGTGCCTTGGTAATTTCAGATCTGGAGAGAAAGTCCTAACTGTGTCGACACTACACAGCTATATGTCGACACACAAGTTCCTCGCTGGGAAATAAGCTCCTGGGATAGTGTACTAGTGTCGACACACAATGGAGCAGTGTCGACACCACTGAGCACATATGACTTTTTCTTTGATCTGTACATGAAGGAAACATTGTGAGATATGAATTTAAGCATGATAATCATAATTTCAGTATGTCAATGAATCATATTTGGGTATCATCAAAATAAGAGATCCAACAATCTCCCCCTTTTGATGATGGCAACTATGATTCATCAAGTTAACTTGAGCTTCTCACAAATGTGATTTAAAAAGTCATCCATTCACAATTTCATATCTTATCATGAGCATAACAAAGACATCCAAATTTTTCATCCCTTTGCAAGCAAGCATGTCATTCATTTGTCATTTCCAAAGAAAAAATCAGTCATACAAGCATCCAACAATGCATCCATCAACAAAATCAAAATGTGTCCCAAGAGAAATGTATTCCAAACTATCCCAAAAAGAAATGTTTTCATAATGTTTTCCATAAAGTTTAACATCCAAAACGTATCTGTAACATTAGCATAACATTAGTATCCATCCATCTAGTAACACTACTGACTCCCACTACTGAAGTCGAATGCTGTAGTTGAATGCTGAAGTCGAATGCGCTACAGTCGAATGCTAAATTCGACTGCTAACTTCGACTTCAGTATTCGACTGTTGTAGTCGAATATTGAAGTCGACTGCTGAAGTCGACTTCCTTGAAGTCTTCGACTCATTCACTTCTGAAGGCCAAAATGAAATGAATCCTTTCTCCCCCTTGACATCATAAAAAAAAGAGACATCATGCAGAAGGAGGTGGAGGAGGAGGAGGAGGAATGGGAGTAAGATGGTCTCCATGGTCTTCATTCTTGCTTCCATAGCATTCAAACTTGTTATCATTTGAGTTTGCAGGTAGAGAGTCTGGTGTGTAGAAAGTCTTCCATTCATTGATGATTTTCATACATGTTCTCTTGAAATACACCAAGACTGTGAGTAGTATGTTGAGATGCAGTAGAGGTGCTAGGAACTGTGCCATGTAATGCAAAGTGACTAACAACAGACCTGAGACTAGCCATTTTCTGATCAATGTTGGCAATGGGAGTCTTCATTCTGTCCATCTCTTCAACCAAATGAGCAAAGGACAATCGAGTTTTGGAAATTTGAGATACAGCTTCTTGACTGTTGAAGAGTCCTTGTTGAGTATTGAGCAAAATTCCTTCCAGAACTGCTTGAGTCTTGATCTGAAGATCTTTTAGTTGGGTATAGGCATCACCCAAAGTACCAATCAGCCTATTGAATCTCCTAGTGGCATGGTCAACTACTTCATGCTGTCTCACAAACTGACCATTCACAGAATTCTCTAATCTCTGAATTCGAAATTCAAATCTGTTAGACATTTCTGTCATGGTCAGAATAGAGAGTGGCAAATTGATTTTGCAGAAATGTATATAGCTCAGGTGGAACAGTAGGTCCACCAAAGAAGTGAATGCAGAGCTATGGGGTTGTGTAAGTAGGGTTGGAGGAATAGGTATATGTGATGGAGGTGGAGATCCTTGAGGTGTATGCACTGCTTGTGGTTCAAAGGGAATCTCAATCTCAATTTGTGGCTGGTCCACGGGATCAACTTGAGGTGCATCACCTTCTGGAGAAATATCTTCTTGAATATGTTCAACTGGAGTTCTGGCTCTACAACTGGACCTCTTAGGACTTGAGCTCCCTCAACTCTGAATCTCATAAATTTTTGCATATGATGCAAGCAATAAATGTTGCTTTGAGGGATTTTCTGAACTTTTCATTCTCAAAGGATACTCCAAAATGCTTGAACACTACTGTGAGATGAGCAGCATAAGGCAGAGATCTGTGTAAATCTTTTCTGTTGGTTTCAAATAAGATCTGAGTCATGATCAAGTTCAAATTGATTTTCACATTCTTCTTCATGCTATACAAACAAATCTTTGAATGTCTGTCAACCTGTTTCTGCCACCACCTTGTGGTGTGATGATGGTGGTGAGAATATGATGAATCACACAAAGAATTGGAGGAAAAGTATTTGTGTTGAATGTTGTAACAAGTGTTGTGTAGAATCATTTGGATTATGTGGAAGACCAATAAGAATAGTGTAAGCTTCATGAAGATCAAAATCAAATTCGCTCCAATCTTCACCATCATCAGGAAAGTCAAAAAGTTCTGAAGCCAATTCAGGTGTGAAAAGGATGGAAACATCCTTGACTTCGGATTTGAAACCTTCTAGAACATCTATCAAATTCAAATAGAATTCCTGAACCAAACGAGGATAGAATGTTCTGAATTCTGATATGAACTTCAACCACCCTTGAAATTGAAAGAAGGGTATGAGTTCTGGAAATGCATTTGCCAGAGATTCATCATTAATATTCACAGCCCTAGGCTTGAGAATAGAGCATCCTTCAAATGCAGTTTGTGATGGGGTGACTACTTGTGCTTCAGGAGAGTCAGAAAACTCCAAAGATGATTCATCAGAAGAGTCACTCGAATCCGATAGAAGCTTCCTTCTAGGGTAACAAGAGGGCATGGAAGACTTGCCTTTACTTAGAGATGATCCCTTCGCCGCTTAGATGGAGTTTCAGAGGGAGTACTCTCACCCTATCTCTTGGATGGATCATGGCGGAATTTGCTTCTCCTCTCAGGTTGAGGCTCTTCGATGACGATGCCCTTTGCAGCCGCCCTGGTCTTTGCCCCTCTCCTGGGAGTCTGCTTTGGAGCCATGATGAAGGGAAGGATGAGAAGAGAAGAAGAAGGATGGAAGGTTGAGAAGAAGAAACGGAAAGCAGAGGATCAGTTCCTTGGAGATTGGAAGGAGGGAAGAGTTCAAATGGGGTGGAAAGAATGAGTGGTAGGGTCGACATGGGACTTAGGTATAGAAAAAGAGTTTTAACCTCTTAGGATGGGGGATAAGATGTACCCTAGGTCCAGTTACCCTAAACATGAGCCGCCAGTCAAGCTCAGGTGTGTCGACACACAAGGAGAGTGTGTCGACCTGACAAGCTTTTGGTGTCGACACACAAGGAGAGTGTGTCGACCTCACTTGATAAAAATTGTCAGATTTGAGATAGGAATGAGAAGGGATATCTTTAATATGATGAGCCATTTCTGAAATCAATAATTCAAGGATTTTTAATATGTAAAGAAATCATTTCCAACTTTTTCATCATAATCCCAACATTTATTCACTGGGTTGAAAGATATCTGGCATGAGATTGAACTTAATAAATTCTGAAGAATTGGAATGATTGCTTACGTGATATAATGTATTCTATGCAGTCAATTTCAAACTTTTACACTTTACTTAACCTAAAGTAATGTGATTTCTTTAGGATTAAGGCAATTTATGTTGAAATTGAACACTCTTGGAAGACTTGATTCAGGTTTAAGCTGTTCATTTTCTTTCATTGAATTTTTCTTCAACTTTTAAGCAATGAGCAGTCAAATATAGTAAATCCTTTTCATCAAGTATACATGCTTTTTACACACCAGAATCCCTGGTTACTAAGGATTTACTAATTATCCTGCTTCAAGGGGTGAATGAGAACCTTTTTACATGAAGATATACGTTTATCAGACGCCAATATCTCCAGTTACTCAGTTAACATTTTTTCTTTTTTTTGATTTAACCCCTTAGACAGATAAACACAGCACCTCATGACATACATAGCTCTTCATTTTTGTGAAAGTGTGCAGTTTCTCAGTGTTATGTCATTACTCTGTCAGAAAAACTTCTTGTGAATGAACATTAAGACTTTTGACGCAACTTGACCTTTATCAGTCTTGAAAGAAGTGTGCAAGATCAATTACACAATTGAGCAAAAATCCATAAAGGAATCAAATTACTTGAGGAGCTCAGTGTATAAGAGAGAGTTGAATGTTAGAACATATTATAGCAACTAAGAATCAATTCTTGTTTTCTTCAGAAAAAATAATGAATATTTCATGTATTAGATATTCATCAACACACTGAATCAATTTTGGTTTTGAGGAAAGAAAATGGCAATGATATCTTTAGCTCCCCCTGAGTCATTGATCTCAATTATTTTTCATCAAAAGTAAAGAAATCATTCTTCAATGAAAGAATAGTTAAGATAATCAATTGAGTTGGATGAAATTCAAAAGAGATTGAGAACTTCAAGAATGAGCAAGTATATGGTAGAATTCAGTGAAAGATTTCTTCACAACTCAGAAATTTCAGTCAAGCTTCCAACACCTCATCATCTTTTGACCAACCTTAGCAACTTGTTCTCAAAAGCTTTATGGGCAGTTCTGAATCTCTTGACATCACAATCTGAACTTTCTTCTGTTTCAAATCAGTAATGCTCCCCCTCAATCAGTGCATTAGATAAGCATTCAACATTCAATTTTTTTAAAAAATTGAATGATTCTTACATATCTTAGATCATGGGTACTTGGCAGAGGATTGTCTCAACACATAATGATAGTTTTCAAACAAGCAATAATGTCCTCCACTAATCACTATTTGATATACCTCATAATCTTGCATAAAGAATCAAAACGTTTTTCAGTTTTTATTCCATGTTGCGTATTCCAAGTTCTCTTCTAAAGATGTAAATCTATCTTCAGCCAATGGTTTTGTGAAAATGCCTGTAATTTGTTTTTCAGTGGGGATGAATTCTAATTCAATGTTTTTGTTTGCAACTTCATCCCTTAGAAATGGTGCCTAATCTCAATGTGTTTTTTTCTAGAGTGTTGTATTGGGTTTTTGGAAAGATTGATTGCACTAGTATTGTCACACATGATAGATGAACATCCAATATCAATGTTGTAGTCAAGTAATTGACTTTTAATCCACAACACTTGAGCTGTACAATTCCTGCAGCAACATATTCTGCTTCTACAGTAGATAGTGCAATTGAGTGTTGCTTTTTAGATGCCCATGCTATCATGCAATTTCCTAAGAATTGACAATATCCACTAGTACTTTTCCTGTCAAGCTTACATCCAGCATAATCAGCATCAGAATATGAAATCAAATTGGCATGACATCCAATTGGATACCATAACCCCAAATCACAAGTTCCACAGAGATATCTAAAAATTCTCTTAACTGCAAGCAAGTGACTCTCCTTGGGACTAGACTGAAATCTAGCACAAGGACATACACTAATTAAATATCTGGCCTACTTGCAGTAACATACAAAAGAGATCTAATCATACCTCTGTATTGCTTTACATCAACCAATTTACCTCTTTCATCTTTGTCCAACTTGATGCTTGTACTCATGGGAGTAGTTGCTGCTTTGGCTTGTTCAAAGTGAAATCTTTTGAGTAGTTCCTTTACATATTGGCTTGATTTATAAAGAACCCGTCCTCAAGTTGTTTGACCTGCAAACCATGAAAGAATTGTAATTCTCCCATAAGACTCATTTCAAATTCACTGTGCATGTGTGATTTGAAAATTCTTCACACAGTGAAGGATTGGTAGAACCAAAGATATTATCATCCACATAAACTTGAACTACAATGATATGATTGTGGACTGATTTTGTAAAAAGAGTTTGATCCACCTTACTCTAGAGTAGTTCTTACTAACCAGAAAGTTGCTCAATCTATCATACCATGCTCTTGGAGCATGTTTCAAACCATAAAGAGCTTTATGCAATTTTAAACATGGTTAGGTTTATCAGGATCCTCAAATCTAGGAGGTTGAGCAACAAACACTTCTTCTTTTATGTATCCATTCAAAAAGGCAGTTTTCACATCCATTTGAAATAGTTTGAAATTTTTAGAACATGCTATGCCAAAAGAATTCTCACTACTTCTAATCTAGCTACTGGTGCAAAGGATTCCTTCATAGATGAGCTGAAGCTTACCACATCTCCTTAGCAGACTTACATGAAGAAACTCTGGAGTATTCCTTGAGATGGATGGCACACTGCATCATATTCATGGCACTCCAGCTCAGTGTTGATTTCTTGATCTGGTCCTTGGTCCATAGGCTTTCGTCTCAGGGAGTTCATCTGGTCCTTGTCAACAATCTTCCAAAGTTGATAGTCCTTGCTCTCAAGAACACTTGCATCCTATTTTTCCAATAGGCATAGTCAGATCCATCGAAAAAAGAGGCCTAGTTACTGAGTGACCCTCAGCAATAAATCCCTTGACATTCTTCATAGCAATAAACTCTTGATTGTTAGATCAAACACTTAAAGTGAAAAGAGAAATGAACCTATACCAATGAAATGTTGCGAAAAAACTGCTATAGGAAATCTAGAAGGGGGGTTGAATAGATTCACATAATTTTAAAATTCACTTGATTAGATTCTTTGAGAGATGGAGATTAAACTAGAATCTATAGCTTATTCACAAATCTAAACAATCTGGATAGATTAGATGATGAATTAGCAACGAGCCTATCAAGCATCTAACACAAGAGACAAGCAAACCCAATGACAAGCAGATTAGGGTGGTTTGGATTACACAACAGTGTATCCTACATCCACCATCACACACACACACAAATGGGCTTATCTTTCCAGTTCAGAAAAGTCACAGGAGAACACACACACTCTGAGATACATAAATCTCAGATCCAATCACACACACACGAAATTGGGCACAAGGATTGCACCAATTTCACAAAGCACACAATATAGAATGAGTTTAAGATGAGGAACCAGTCATAGAAAGAAATAGATCCCAAATTGAGAAGGACTGGTTCGTAGATCCTATTTATGCTTCAGAGAAGGAGACAAGTTTTTCTGCTTCAACTCCAGGAAGAAGACTCTGATGGCTCGAAATTCTTCTTCAATTGGATCATCCAAGTGCTCAAGACTTTGATTGCTTCAAATTTGGGAGTGATTGCCAGGATGGAGCTTTCTTCAGGATTCAGATGGAATATTCTGGAGTATTGGAGGAGCAGAAGTGTGTCTCGATGGCTCTCTCTAAAGCCAAGTGGATAGGGGGTATTTATAGCCCCAAGGGTCCAAAAAAATATCTTGGGAATTGGGGCATAGAAGTTCCCGTCTAAAAAACCTTTCCCAAAAACATCCACATGCCTTGGTAATTTTAGATCTGGAGAGAAAGTCCTAACTGTGTCGACACTACACAGCTATGTGTCGACACACAAGTTCCTGTCTGGGAAACAAGCTCCTGGGAGTGTGTACTAGTGTTGACATACAATGGAGCAGTGTCGAACCACTGAGCACATATGATTTTTCTTTGATCTGTACATGAAGGAAACATTGTGAGATATGAATTTAAGCATGATAATCATAATTTCAGTATGTCAATGAATCATATTTGGGTATCATCAAAATAAGAGATCCAACAGGGAATTCCATTAGGATTCCGTTAGTTCCCACACGTCACTCTCACCCACTCAGTCATGTCGAAGTGAACAACATGCCGATTGGATCTCTATTTCTGATTTTCGACCCCCGGGTTGCGTGTTTTCATCCTTTTCATTTAGTTGTTTTTTATTAGTGATTTGAGCACCGAACCCAAACCAGGAATCCCATTAGAATTCCGTCAGTTCTCACACATCACTCTCACCCACCCGGTCGTGTCGGAGCAAACGGCATGCCGATCGGATCCATGTTTCTAATTTTGGACCCCGGGTGCGTGTTTTGATCCTTTTCATTTAGGTTTTTTTAGATTTGAGTGATTTGAGTGCTGAACCAAAACTGGAATCCGATTAGGATTCCGTCAGTTCCCACATGTCAATGTCACCCACCCGGTCATGTCGGAGGAACGAAACACGCCGATCGGATTCGTATTTTTGATTTTAGACTCTCGGGTTGCGTGTTTTGATCCTTTACACAGGTTTTTTTAAGATTAGTGGTTTGAGTTTTGAACCCAAACCGGGAATCCCATTAGGATTCTGTCAGCTCCCACACGTCAATGTCACCCATCCGGTAGTGTTAGAGCAAACGGCACGCCGATCGGATCCCTATTTCTGATTTTGAACCCCCAGGTTGCATGTTTTGATCCTTTCATTTAGGTTTTTATATTAGTGATTTGAGCGCTGAACCTAAACTGGGAATCCGATTAGGATTCCGTCAATTCCCACACGTCACTCTCACCACCCAGTCGTGTCGGAGTGAACGGCACACCAATCGGATCCCTATTTCTAATTTTGACCACCGGGTTACGTGTTCTAATCCTTTTCATTTAGGTTTTTTTTTTATTATTGATTTGAGCGCCGAACCCAAACCGGGAATCCCATTAGGATTCTGTCAGTTCCCATACATCACTCTCATCCACCCGGTCGTGTCAGACAATGACACGCCAATCCGATCCCTATTTCTAATTTTGGACCTCCAGGTTGCATGTTTTGATTCTTTTCATTTAAGTTTTCTTACATTAGTGATTCAAGTGTCGAAACCA